>LR736874.1:1558582-1725627 GCA_902654985.2 Oryctes borbonicus
AAAATTACATATGTATCAAATCATAACATTTCATACTTATGGCCAGTAACATCTGCCGGAAAAACCGGAAAGGAATTACCGACACACCTGGTATATTGAGAAAGTATAGAGGAATCAAGCGTTAGCACGACAAACAAATACACATGTCGAAGATAAGTGTTGAACAAAATGCTCGTTCAATAAATAGATTACTCCGTTTAAGGAGGCATCTACGAAGGGAACTTTCCTTAAACAAAATAAAAATGGATTAACACTGAAATAATGTATTTAAAAAGAAAAGGGAACACTCAATAAGTTCATTATCTTGATATCCGCAAAAAAAGTTTCAATGATTTTTTCCGCATATTTCAAGAAGTGTACAAAACAGATAAAACAATAGTAATTACAACAAAAACAGGTGCTTTCTTAAACTATTTCACATCTGAGGCAATTTGTTTACATGTAAGTGAAAAGACGATTTACGGAATAGTTTGTAATTATTAGCATAACAATGATTTACCTAATAACAGTTATCTGAAAGTCATGAATCAGAGCGCTGCACTTTGAAATTGAAAGGTGTGCTGATAGTAGTGGTTCCACCGGCGTGGTTGATGATTAATGCTAGATGACCGCTACAGAAATAGCTGAGGCTGTGGGCATCTCGAAAGAACGTGTTGCTCACTCGGGACCAAAAAGGCATTCGAATGAACAATTCCAACGCTTTGTTCAAGCGGCATAAGTGAGTTTTGGGTTAACAAATGCAGATGAAACTCAGATATACCAGTGCACTCCTGAAGCCAGGGCGTAATCCAAACAGTGGACTGCAAAAGCCGAATCGGTTCCGAAAAAGTCGAAGTTTGTTCTATCGCCCGAGAAAGTGATAGCAATTGTTTTTTTGAGATAGTCATGGAGTTGTGTTAAAGGACTATATTAAAAAAGGGAAAATACTGAGGGGATACTGCACATCATTACTTAACAAGCTGAACGCAGAAATTAGTTCACGAGACCGGTCGCATTTGTGTACTTAAAATAAAGAACTTGTGAAAAAAGGACCCTCTTCCAAATTTATTCTGCTAAATCAATCTTATAACATTATCAAAAGATAAAACGAACACAACTCTTTGCATTTTCCGTTATGTATATAAACTGAACCCAAAAAAGAATGTCGATCTCATTTTCAATCTAATTTGAATATTCAGTCGGTTAGTATGTTTAATTATACATGGGTAGTAGATTAATTTCCAGTATCCTTCTAATTAATTGATAGATTAATTAATATAATGCTCTCCCGTATTGACTTGTTAACAAAAACAGGGTTGTTTTCGTTAGCAAGCAGTTTAGATACAAAATACATTGAATTTCATCGCTTTGCTAGAAATTGATCGAGTGAATTAATAGATAAAGTGCACTGTCCCCGAAGCATCGTAGGTTGCAATTAAAGCATGTTTCGAGCAATTAATTGCAAGCTCTTAAGAAAGTAATTTTACCGTAGTTATCCATTCGTTACAATAAAAACAAATTAACAGACATAATTGAAAAACTTCCACGGAGCACCTTCGATATCGTCATTGCAGTCAATATGGCGTTTCCCCTACCATGCCAATGGAACCGCTCCTTCATGCCGACTATACTCAATTTCCATTATCCCCCGGGGAGAAACATCATGGGGCTGTGAGAGTGAGCCAAGGAATCGATGCCAAATCGATGTCCTACTCCTCCACCAGTTCTCCGCCCCGCAGCCCTCTACTTCCATTCTCGCTTTGACGTAGGCCTCGCTCCTCGCGATGCTGAGCGTCGGCCATCTCACGCCGAGTCGTCGGAACGTTTTCGGGATTTCGAGGGAATAACCGATCCGAAGAGATGGAAGATTCGGTTATGACTTGAATGTTTAATGCGGTAAAACGACAAATAACCCTTCACTCGGGATTCTCGGGTCTCGAATTAAGTCCTTATACCGGCTCGTTCGGGTCTTTAATGAGAGTTTAAACGCAGGTCCGTGCTTAAGCCAAATTTGGACAGTGAGAGTGGAAAGCGAAACATTTACTAATGATATTATTTTGAACAAAATCTACGTAGAATAAAATAATTTACCGAACGATGTTTTAGGAGCGGAGAATAAACGATCATGAATAGCAAATTCAGCGAATCGATTTTGGCATAGTTGCCAATTCTCAGAAGTAATGTTACGTTGGCATGCTATTTGCTGACGTTTGAGAAATATATGCAGAAGGTTACGACATAACAATAGATAACATGGATTACTCATTGTAAGAGAAACAGGTAACCGTAAGGCAAGTATAGGTTTTTGACAGAAATTAATCAATATTTTCTAGAAGAAAAAAAAAACAAATTTTAGGTATGAAACAACGGTTATGAAACAAATTGTAAAGTCAAACAATAAATGTAGATAAAGGTAACTAGTACATAGACGCATTCTTTCAAGGATGTTAGTAGAGCTCAGTTTCAGTCGAACGAACCATAATATGCATTATACAATTCCAGCTACTTTTCGAGGTGATTTCTTTGAAAATTCTCTCGCTATTATAAACAATTTTTAAAATACAAAACAAAATACTTTTTTTTTAATGTTTTCATTTCCTCCAATAGGTTAGACACTACTTGTTTATAATATAACCACTATATTGGCTTGTCTGATACGGTGTCGCTCACGGTTCTATTTTGGGCCTTATGCTTATTGCACACAATGTACACCTTAGCGTTGTCTATTTTTGCATTATCGCTGCCATTGTTACGTCGATGATACAGAAGTTTTTACTTCGATATGCTTAATCAAGATATTAACAGAGTACATGTACATAGTACAATAGCATTCTCTGGTTTTGAATCCACAGAAATAAGGGGTGGTTCTTGACTTTTCTGGAAGGAGGACTGATATTGGGTTATGTTCAGATAAATAATACAGCCATTCCGGTTGTCGAGAGAATTAGAAATTTGGGATTATATGTTGATAACTCTTTTCACTTTAAAAACCATGTGTCTAGGAAATTACACTGCTTTAAAAATGATTTATCCTCACCGACATGTTCTTAATCCCACATTATGTTCTCGTGTTTTATGCCAGTTTAAGTTTTGTGATGTTGTTTACGGCCTGTGTTACAAAAAATTGAATTCAAAGAATACAAAACTCTTGTCTTCGACTTATCTTCTATATTAGGAAATATGACAAAATTAGTCTTAAATTGAAGGATGCGAACTGCTTAGCACGGAGCAACGTAGATTTTTTGCATAGTGCTTGTTCATACCATAAAATAATTTCATCCAAAACGCCAACTTATCTTTATAATAGAATTGTTTTTCGTACCGGTGTTCACCATCTTAACCTGATGTTTAGAGGTTTGCTATCTCCGCCTATTCACAGCCTAACACTTTTTAAGAAATCTTTTTCTTATCGGTTTAAGTAAAATATATAATTCTAATCTAAAGCCTCTGTCTTGTCAAATATTTAAATTTTCTTTACGGAAGCACGTCTTAGTTATTCCCTTTCACTTCATGTGCAACTTTTGTGCAAATTGTGCAATCCTTTTGATTGTATTTTTCTTACTCTTTTTTGTGCTAGTTAGATTTGCGCATGTAAATTCCCATCATTTATTTTTTAGATTAAGCTTCTCTCTTCCTGGTTAAGTTAGAAGAGCATTAGCTGAACTTCGCCCATTGATGTTTACTGAGATTTTTACTGTCTCACTTCGTTCTTTCTGTATGTTACATCAATAAGGCTTATGTACTATTATATCAATAGGGAGAGGATTTTCAGGGAATTCATACAAATCACAATATCTCGAAAACTAGTAGGAATTGTATAATTCATATTATGGTTCATTCAACTGCTAATGGTCTGCTAACACATCCTTGTATAGATTGTCCCAACCTTTTAGATTTGTAAAATTGCGCCAGTTGTGTAAATGGTCGGAGATCAATTTTCTTTTATGATAATGAACACATTTTAAATACTTCCACATATACAGGGCGATCGATAAGTAGCACACCAATTGCTTTACTTTATAATGCAGCCTATACATTGACTAAGGCTAGCGCAATAATAACCACACGATTCAATCCAGTCCTGAGGTTCTGCATACTTCTTCCTTATTTTGCTCATTTATTTGTACGTGTCTTCCAGTATGTAAATCTGTACCATAGCACAGTTTGTTATTATTCCAAATGAGCGCGGTTTATAGGGAAAACTAAGATAATGTAATCATAAAATATTTCCATTTCAAAAGTTTTAACAAATAGCCAGAAGAGTAACTCTGTGCAAGAAATAATCTGTCTGCTCGCCCATGCATATATAACCGTTACAAATTATGGAGGTCACGGAAATCATAAGATAAAACATGCACAACAAAGACATTCAGCTAAAGTGGATAAGACAACAAAGTAACAAAGGTTGTAGATATCATTATAAGGAAGGGTTTTGTCGAGTTAAAATTTTAATTTTGTAAACAACTCAGGCATCGAGGAAAAGAAAGTTTAAAGTTGGATAAATTTGAAATAGGTGACGCCTGATATTCTATATTTAACGTATTTTCTGCTGCAATGAATAACGTAAATAATAATAATCAGTTGCAGTTTCGTTTTATATTAAAAGAAACCATCACCGTTATGAGTAATACATAAAGTTCGTCACTTTCCGTGCGCTTCACAGGCGTTGGCATGGGAGTGATCGTTCCGGTGTGTGATTGCAATCTAATTGCAATAATAACGCATCCAGCATGTGTTTGGCGACCGGTTGGAATGCACGCGAACGTAACCGATTCTGACACGTTGGGGAACATGGTTACGGGCGGAGTCTTACTGTCATAAATATTTTGAGAAAATAAAGAACGTGGTTTTATTATTCGATCCGAAACAAAGTGCAGCTGTTTATACAAGTCGGAAAAAATTCAAGCTGCTCGGATTAAAATAGTTTACAAACTATTCATAAGAATTACTTGGGACTAGAGGAAGCAATAACAAAATTAGAAAATTCGTCGCTGTTCTTAGAGGAATCAGTGTAAATCGTGAAAGATGTTCACGCACAACTATGTGCTGTAGAAGACGCAGAAATGTGTGTTCGGCAAGAGTAGAAAAGTGTTACAGCATATATCGCCGGAAATTTTCTTGCAATATTAAAGTTACGCAATAGGACTAGACATAATTTAGCATTAAGAACGTGTAAAATTTTAAATTTTGGAAAATTATCATGTAAACATCGCAAAAATTAAACTTGTACAGCCTTGGACATATGTCTGGGGCACCCCAAAATATTTAAGATAAGAATACATTGTGCGCTATTAAAATAAAATTACATGCATAAACATTCACTAAATAAGTTTTTAATAATAAATTTAATATTTGGTGGCACCACCATTTGCTTTAATAACAGCATTTAACCGTTTAGGCATTGACGCTACTAAACGTAAACAAACTTCAGGTGAAAGTGCCTCCCACTCCTGTACAATTTTGTTCCTTAAGTCATTTTTGTTACTGAATTTGTAACTGGAAAGCTTTAGCTTCAGCATGCGCCACAAATTTTCTATAGGCGACAGATCTGGTGACTGCGCCGGCCATTCAAGTAAATGGATCCCGTTCTCACGAAACCACTCCATCGAGAATCTGGATTTGTGACAGGGCGCGTTATCTTGTTGGAATACATATTCTGCTTCATCCCTGTTATATATTTTCAGCACTGATGCTTCTAATACCTCTTCTAGCATCGAGATATACCGCTCGCTGTTCATCCTACCATCACACACAAAGACTTCTCCTACGCCATTTGCGGACATGCATCCCCAAATCATGACGCTGCCACCGCCATGTTTGACAGTTGGGGTGATACAATCAGCACGAAATGCCTCCCCAGGTCTACGGCGAACAAACTGAGCTCCAGGAGTACCAAACATCTGAATTGGATAATTATCAATAATTACTTTTTTTAATTTAGCAAATTGGTGGTATGTGTATACATTTTTGCAAATTTTGTGTAACAAAGGAACAAAATAGGATTGCTTAACATACCTCTATGTTTGATTAGTCAGACCATATGACCTTCGACCAATCCTCGACAGTCCAATCTTTATATTTTCTTGCCCACAGCAAACGATTTTTCATTTGTTGCTGGCTCAGGTATGGCTTGCGACGCGCTTTCCGGCCCTTCAAATTCACCTCTGCCAACCTTCTTCGAACAGTTCTGTCACATACAGAAACGTGCTGTTCGACCGATAGGTCAGCGGCCAGCTGTTTGGGTGTTTGGAAGCGATTCCGTAAAGCTAAACGCTCCAAATAACGATCCTGTCTCGCGGTGGTTTTGCGTTTTCTTCCACTTTTTCGTCGATTTTCATACGAACCAGTTTCCCGAAATCGTTTAATGGTTAATTGTATCGCATGTCGCGAACGCTTCATTGTTGATGCAATTTTTTTTTGCGACATACCCTGCGAATGTAGCAACACTACTTGACTACGTTCTGCAACAGTCAACTCCCGTCTTTTAGGCATCTTCATACAATCCTCTGTACGTAAATAGAGCACAACACACAGCACACTCAAATAATAAAAATAACGCTCTAGAAACCTCTTCAATCGCCAACGTATCAATACTAATTAAATTCTTGAAATAAACAATAGACCGATATTTATGTAAATAGGGGATTATAAAACCGAATTCGGCATTTCAACGTCATAAAATATGCATTAGTAAATAAAAGTTCTTGTAGAATGCAGGTAATCCCGGTGTGGTAACGTACAATGAAACCTTTTATGGGTGCCCCAGACAAATGTCCAAGGCTGTATATAAAACAAAAACACACACTTTACAAACGCATTGTCTAAAACAGTTTTTCATAAAAGTTACCTACACATACAAAATACAAAGGAGTAACGAATATCAACTGATGTTGACTTAAAGCGGAGCACAATAAAAACATTTTAAAAATTAATTAAACATTGGTTTTGTAAATATTTGTTGAGGTTGGTTTGAGTGAATTTGTGGACTGCTCTTTTGTATTTATGTTAACGTTAATTTTGTAAATGGGAAGATTTTGTAAGAAAAGCCTTTTGTCGTAGTTTTTTTTCGAGGAATAAAATTTCAACTTCATCAAACTAACTAGCTAAAACGCATTTTTTGGGTTTAATGCGGAAATCGCTCTTGTGTTGCACTCGTGCGGTTTGTCGAAAGTACTATTTGTGAAAATTTGGTTGCCTTGCTGGATTGGTTGGGGAATTTTTAATGTATCCAAGTTTCTTTAAGAATACACATGCAGCTGATTTAACTATCATAACAGTAACCTATAAAAATTATTCCATCTTATTTCTTATGCTTTTTGTTTAAGCTTTTAACTGCAATACTTTAGCTGATATATTGAATATTGAACAAGTAGATTAATAATAGAGGGAAAAACTACACAAATGTTGCAGGCACAAATTACGCAATGTCGATCAGCAACATATAAAGAAACAAGTTATGTACTGATATCAATGTAGGGCTAAATTCCTAAATCGTTAAAAAACAAGTGCTGGCCATGTAACGTTTCTATCTTTTAGCTTGATGTATAAATTACGTTATAAATTTACAAGTTATAACGAAACTAGTTCCAAACCAATCAACTTTGATAAATATTGTATATGACAGTAATGTTTGCACGTGTGCCTGTATTGTTAAGTTTTCCTCCCCGTTGGAAGTTCGAAAACCATAATGGGAGACGGTACAATAACCTCTTGTTGGAGACCGAATAGCATGACTAACACTATTTACCAACGACGTTTTCATACGATGCTATCAATGCTACTTCAATCACAAAAACATATGCACTTAACTGTACAAAGCGCCTTGACATATTTTGAAGCAAATTTCACTAATAGATGTACGTCCCATACTTTCATTTCCAATGTATTAATTAGCTTGGTAGTATTGAGAAGAACGAAAACCAAAAACGAATTGTAGTAAAAATGGTATTAAATGCAGAAGTGAGAAATCATTGTTTGCAAAAACTGCTTAGACTACACGCCTGGAGCATTCAGTGGTCAATTGCCAAAGGTATTGCACGACACTTGTGCTATATATTTTACTTATGTTGCTAACGAGCATTTTATGTTTAGTTTGCTCTCAGCGATGGAAGCATAAACTTGTCCTTGTTACCGTAACCGCGGTAATCGTTGAGTAAACACAATAATAAATGATTGATCCAGTTTACATCTCTACGACCGGCATAAATATTTCACTGGTTGGATCAACAGATTTGACTATACAAATATGTCTGATGAAAAATAACCGTCTTTAAAGCTTGTGGCTGTTTTAAAATTAATTTATTACAATTTCCTGGAAGCACTCTGGAAGCACCCCTATCTTTTTCTCTTATTCAGTTATATAAAGAGCTTTACGCCCAGCAGCTGGACAATAATTAAAAAAAAAATGAAAAAATTTATCGAGATAACTCTCTGTTGTTAGAATCTCTCTGTATCGAAATTATTGTCCAATCTTCAAACTTACTATAGTGATGATGATATACGACGTCAATAATATATTGGCTCCTGAGGTTATGATAAGCTTAAAAAAGCTTATACACCCCGTTGGGCCGTCACCACACTAAAAAAAGAAATGAACATTTTTGAACCAACTGGAACGCGCACAGAATAATAAATCAGAAAAAATTATACAATGCACTAATAACCATCCCACCGACATCAACTGAATCGAAAAGAGCCTTTTCTGCAGCTGGCCTTTTCATCACAAAAATTCGGTCCTCTTTAAGTGACAGCGCCATTGACATCTTTTTTTAGAAAATTATTACAAAAATCCATGTTTCATTTCTTCTAGTTATATCTTCTGTTGAGAATGAATTATTTGATATTTAAGTTTTTTCCTTTAAAAATTATCTTTTTTTAAATCAATAGTGATTTTTTTTAACTGAAAAAAAAAACTTCATCCGCAATAACTAAACGCCAAACATGCATTAAGCGAATTAATTCATACTTGTTAACGGATTACGGGAAATTTCTGGATCTCCGGAATAGAACCTTTTCTTCCCAGAATGTTGAATAAGGATTCAACATTCTGGAAACTATTGCAATTGTTAAATAGAACGCGAAAATTAAAACAAAAAAGTAATAAAGTGTGCCTGAATTCATAAGTTCTCTATCAGTTATCAATTGCATTTAAATGTTGACAGTATGATGAATTATCGGCTAGTGTCCAATGTGTAGGTTTTTGAATTGTTATTGTTACTGGCCTTGGTGCTGAGCCACTACCTACTTACAAACATTAGCCATATATATAAATATTTCTGAAACTGCATATATTAAAACAGAATACCTAACAACCCGAACGGACACCAGGCCAACAGAGCAGACACCCTTCACACCCGGGGTCGATCGGGTGAGTTGGTTTTTGAAGCATATTCTAAAAGTCTTTAAGTATGAATTTACCGAAAAACTATATTCCATATTCGAATTGTTTAACTGATGAATTTGCCACCGTGCCACCGCAAAACCTATTTATTGATTGTCAAGGTTCAAAAACCAAAGTCTTTAGTTGCATTTCTCCGGTTTTTCCGACGCAATTGAATTTTTGAAAAATTTAAACTGCGGTACTCGAACCTAACATCTTCCATTCTTCGAATAGGAGTGCTAGCTACGTCTTGTTAGAACACTTTTCAATTAAAAGTGATTCGTTCTTGGTTCTAAGTATTTAACTCCTAGCAGAGACGTACCAAGCTCTTTCTGTGCCGTCGGCGTCGTGCAAAATACTGATTGAGCCGAAATTACTTCGCCCCTAACTTAATTTCTACTAAAATTATTAGGTTCTTTTAGTATTTGTTATTTGAAAGAAGAAGAGGCTGAAAATTACTCACTATAAACTCTATAAACCTTGGTATTGGTTATATTTTATTGTTTAAGGTTTTTGCGGAGTTTCAAATAGTATTTAAAACTTAGGTTACTGAGCCTTTAAATGTTTGGTGCCATCGTGTGCCACATGACCCATATGAACGGTACGTCCCTGGTTCTCAATTTATTTTTGCTAATAACGTGCAAAAGATAATACGAAAAAAAAATACATATTAATCATTCCTAGTTTTTTTTTTTTTTTGTTCGTGAGCTAAAAACCGGTACAAAGTCGATTGGCTTGTATCTCTTTTGTAAGATTTTTTTGAAAGTGGTGAATGCTATTGTTATTACAAAGATCATCAATTCTATTAACCTTTTTTTAAGATCCTTGTTTTCAGTTTATCCCATCCTCTCTAAAATATCTTTAACCCGGACGCAGTTTCGTTCCGGTCGATTCAACCGCGCCAGCCTTTTTTAACAGCTTTCAGTAATCGGTAAAAAAATGTTGCTTCTTTCTTTGAATCGAATTAGAATAACACGTTTTAGTAACATTATGCAAATCCTTAATTTTTAAAATCTGATTGATCTCAGGTCAATAACTGATGTCGGCGTTCGTTATTTACACGTAAAGAATCCTTAGTGAAATTGTTCACTGTCCGATCTGTTCGCAATCCGGACTTTTTGTTAACCAGACACCCAATACATTGAACAGTTTATGACATACATAACAGTTAGGTTCAGTTGTACAAGGTGAAGCGGAAACAATTAGATGATTTAAATTCGGCGCCGTGAAAGCCTACAGAAACGAGTGCACTTTCCATGGGCTTCACGAAATTAGCAGAGACTAGACAAACTTATATTTTGTCGACTATCGGGGAAACCAGCAGGCAACACGAACCCATTCTCACGAGACGAATAAACACAAGTTTGTCTAGTCTCTGCTAATCTCGTGAAGCGCAACTCATTTCTGCAAGTTTAGTCCTTAGTTATCATTTAGCATTGCTCGGAAGATGGTCGAATACTTGATGTGGAAGCGTTCTTCAAAAACAACGATTCCGCCACTGTAACACAGCAAATTTATTGGCGACATTTTAACATTGTCA
The DNA here is from genome assembly GCA_902654985.2 of Oryctes borbonicus. Taxonomy (NCBI): domain Eukaryota; kingdom Metazoa; phylum Arthropoda; class Insecta; order Coleoptera; family Scarabaeidae; genus Oryctes; species Oryctes borbonicus. The sequence continues at coordinate 1,569,481 of LR736874.1, forward strand.
CACGATTCCGAAGTAGCGCACTCATTTTTAACAACAAGCTTCCTGGACGCCCTCGAACTGCAGGAATGCCGGAAAATATGCGCGGAATGACAGAAGCGCAGCAGAATTTAAAATCCCACCCTTTTAAAATACAAATAAGCGCTTCCCCTTGATTTGAATCGACGACATAACTTTTGCATAAGTGATCGAAGCTACACCGCAGTTCCTTAATCAGCTGATAATGTTCGACGAAGATCATTTTAATCAACAAGCAGAACTTCAGATATCGGGCAGCAGATAAGTCATACATGCCACTATACAGTTACAGAGCATTTGGAGTGATTGGGTCGTACTTGTAAATCCGTTACGGTCAGATCAGATCGATATGGGGTGCTATTGCGAAACTTTCTCAATGACGAACTTTGTTGGTGACGTATCAACACACACGTCTAATGTGGTCCCCCAACAGAATGATATTGCCGCCCACACCGTGCAAAATTCAATGGCAAATATCTGAGAAACAATTTCGCCTCAAAGCTTTTGCTCTATCTCACAACGGATGATAAATTTCGCAAAATTCATGTGAATAGTAAAAAACTGAAAGGAATTATTACCTTTCCTATTAAGGTAGGATTAGTTTAGATAGTATGGCTTGATTTGAACAATTTTTGTCTCAAAACTTTCACTCTATCTCTTCCCATTGGCGAGTTATATGCATGGATAGAGTGTAAAATGTTCAAATTTCAAAAATTAATTTCATCCACTTAGAATGCATATTAGCAAAAAAAAATAAAATCCCGTAATACATACTTGTATGTGCTCCGCGTGTTCCCAAAGTTTTATAATTTCTAAAATTTCCGGGTTTGGGCATCGACAAAGCCAGAACCTAAAAAGATCCAACTGGCTGTGAAACTCTAGCCTGCCGTTCAGGAACTAGCGGCTTCCTGAACGGCAGGCAAGCGTTTCTTTGGCATTAGAGGGCGCCAAGAAATGTCGAGTTTGTCGTTTTGAAAGTTGTGGTATTAACTGCGAGGCAACAGCGATAGAAGGTAGAGATATGAAAAGTACTCTCGAAACCACGCTGATGACGCCGGGTAGGCAGAAACATGTCCGTGTGTTAGTGTATTTTTCTCTCTCTCTTTTTATTGCGTTTGCCGTGAATTATTCCATCAATACCATGAGGAAGCTAAGCTACCTTAGCATTATTTTTTGGTTACAAACAAGACGTTTGCTTTTTTGAATTTTCGGGTTCGGAATTATTCCCTGCTAGTGTCTAATTGAAAATTCTTTCTTTCGAACCATTCTGATAAACTCCTGAATCTAGTTTCATTAAAGTATTACTTAATACAAGGGCGTTGTTTTATAAAATGGCATAAGTCATTGGCGTTTCATGTCCTGGTAATATTTTCGATAAGGTTAACTTCAAATGATCACATTCTGCAAATTTTGGAATAGGTACGTATTGTTGTAAACACCTCCGTCGGAAATTCTTCCTTGGGATCCGAAGCCTACAAGGAGAAAATTATAATTTGTATCCATCATGTGCGATATACGAAGCCCAATCGATTATAAATACTTGAAAACCTCCTGTTGCTGGGAAATATGTTTTCGGTGGATGCAGAAAATTAGCATGAATTTGAAAGCGTTTGATAACAGTGACTGCTTGGTGGATAGACTCCGTGCGCCTTTTTCGAATAGGTTATTCCTACTTCCGTGGTAATATCCGATGGTTAATGTAACCTGCATATAAACTTGCATACAGTTATAATAGCGTTACTGACACTATTATCGTCTTCACTACTAGCCCTCACCATGAATATTTGCTGACAGGAGTTCGGCTACTAATAGCGGATTACCTACTCTGATGCTTTCCTTCTAACGATTAATCCCTTGCGCAAGAAGCTTTAGGGCTTAAATTGCTTATCCGCCTGCGAACTAGCTGTTGAACCACGAAGAACTACTCGACATTGAAAGTCCCGACCGTTATTCGTCGGCGTACATTTAAGCGTGCATATAGCTTACGGTTGTTCATTTTCAAATTAAGGATAACTACTAACGCCACGTGAAGCTCATTTAACAATTAATTTTGAATGGATGAAATTTATCCTTGGAAATTTAGAGCGGTGGAAATTATTACAATAGTATTTGTTAATGACATATAACCTTATTTCATTTAGGGTTTGCATAGTCGTAGATAGAATAATACGTTCATAAACACTGCATATATGCAGTATAAATTACTACGGGTATATATGTTTATACTGGCAAAGTTGTGCAGTTTTCCTAATAAAAAATTCTGTTGAGAAAAGAATTAAATTCCAAACAGTTCATAAAATATTGAGAAACACCTCCCTAATTATAAACGATATGTATAAAATAATTATAATAAAACGAAGTTGAGTTTTGGTAAATTTCGAATAAATTATTACTCGTGTCCCGGTGGACCGTTTTAAGATGTTCACACTCAGCATTTACCATATTTGTAGCAAAGAAAAGTATGAAAACCTTACTCTGGTAGTTGCGAGCTCCGTACTCCGAGACTCGTAGCCCAATGTGCTAAGCATTGCACCAACGGTCCCTTCTAAAGTGTGGTTAGTTCATGTTACTATCAATTCGCCGATCGATCGTAGATCGGATGGTGCAGAGTTGGGTTTGAAGATGTATCTGCAGCTACCATTTTTCAACTTCTACAGTATCACTTAACTTGGACGGACAGTAATATTCCCAGGCCATAACGGAACCACCACTATGTTTTACAGTAGGCACTGCACGCTATGGTGGTATTTTTTCTGCAGCAGATCTTTTGACAAAAATCCGATGTCGAAAACCAAACACTTCATACTTGGATCAACAAAACTTCTCCAATCTTTTAATGTCTAACCGGTGTGTGCTCTGGCTCACTATAATGTTTTTCTTTTATTTGGTATACGTTCTATAAATCCCTTCTCATAATCAGTCGGCTTTTAGTTGTTGCCAAAAAAATTGGGTTTTGACGCTGTATGTTGAACACGGCACGGGTTTTAGATGCTTTTGATCGTCTATTTTTCGCCGAGATTACAGAAATTATTAAATCTTCCGCAACACTTGTAAGGTGCAGAATAAATTTTGATGATCTTCACCTTTAAATATTAAAATATCCTACTAGCACTTCTGCACGCGATAGCAGAAATATTACTATTTGAGTGATCACTTTAATAATAAAGTAACAACAACTAATACATTTGAACAGCGACCAGAAGGGTCTGCCTCAACTCCCAGTATTACAAAACATTAGATATCGATTGTGTTTACCCAATAACAACCACCATTCCGAACATTTATGAAATATTGCTTCTGTTTAATTTAGTCCTAAACCAAACTTTTTGCGTTATCATTGATTCAAAACTTTTTAATGTTCTTGGAAAGAGAAGGAAAACCCTGTTTAATTACGCACCATTGGATGGCATAGGTAAGTGATTTTATTCATATGCATTTATGTTCGAAAGTAGGAGGTCCTCAAAATAGGTATCTGTTTGGGCGATGAGTTCCTCGTTCGATGTGAATCTGGAAATAAAAAGAAGTCACTGGAGGTCAAATCCGCTGAATACGGAGGATGTTGTACTAACTCGCACTTTAATTCCATAACTTTGACCATCGAAACTGCGCAGATGTGTAGTGTCTTGATGGAAGAGGACCTTTTTCTTTATCAAATGAGAACGTTTTTTCCTCGATTTCTTCGGTAAACCGGTCCAATAACGACGCATAATACTTTCCACTTTATTGTTTGTCCTTTTTCTAAGCAGTCGGTATAGATGATTCCGCGTGCATCCCAAAAAACCGGGGCCATCACTTTGCCGACCGATTTCACTATCCTCGCCATCTTGGGAGCCAGTTCGCTTTAAAAAAATGCACTCTTTTGACTGTTCCTATCCACGGAGTGTAGTAATGTATCCATGTTTCGTCCATAGTTATGTAACGACGGAGAAACAATCCAGGATTGCGAAGGACGAGCGTCAAAACAGGCTGAGAATCGACCACACGATTGCGTCTATTCTCCACCATCTTCCCGAAACTTTTTTCACAACTAATCTTTCGTGCAAAATTGCAAACACCGTAACTATATGCTTGTGGCCTCAACTACTTCGCGCACTTTGATTTGTCGATCATTCAAAACCATATCGTGGATTTTGTCAATCGGTGATCACTTCCACTGGACGTCCAGAACGACGTTCATCTTTCGTGGAAGTACGACCACGTTTAAACTCATTTACCCAATTGTAAACAGTTGCTAATACAAAAGCAGTTATACGATGAACTTTATCCAACTCAGTTTTGATCTCTTTCGTTAAGCGCTTTAAATATAAGTGTTTAATCACTTTTTTCTATTTTCCTACAGACACTAGAATTCTTCACTTTTCCGATGCTACGAGCGCCATCGCTCAGATTTTCTAGGGATTTCTTGAACCACCCTCGAATATTCCAATCTAAAAAATAACAGTTAACACAATACGTGCCTTATGCAGTGACACAAAGCTAAATTTTGATAGCAATTGCAGTCAGACCCTCTATTTGGGGAAATACTAAATCTTGCAGATTAGAAACTCTTGATTCTTTTTGATGTTATTTATGTGTATCTAAGTAAATTGGATGCCAGAAAAAGGTTACATACGTCTTGCGAAATATAAGAAGCAAGTATTGGATTTTCTAAAAATCAGGGGAATTCGTATATAAAAATTCATACAATTTATACACACTCGTACAGTTGAATTTGTGTGATCGGTCAGAGAAAATAAATCTATTATCATAATAGAACACACAAATCCTTATCCCTTTGATATCGAGTTAACTGTTCGCTATTAATCGTACATGTGAATTGAATGTAACTGTTTCTGTAGAAATAAGTGGTCTCTTGTGCAGCAATCATGAAACTGTTATGTAACTTTTCAATCTGACAGTCGTTTCTGGATGCTATCCGGCGATATATCTTTTAGTTCGTATCGTAGCTCATTTATATATAAAATTAATTAAATTTTCGATAATTTTCAATATTCGTAAGTAATGTCTCCTCCATTTGCAATGTTGGATTTACAATAAAAAAAGATTTGCGAATTTCCTGGATATTGTTAATTATATTTATTGGGATAACTTTTTCACGTATTAATAACTTATTGAGATATCATTCATTTATTTTTCACTATAACTATATATATTTACGCGGTATCGAACAATTTAGAATATAAGTATGCTGACAATGGTAATACAATAAAACAATGATGTACTAATGTAAACAGGTAGCACGAACGAGTTGCTCTTCACGAAATTAGCAGAGACTAGACGTGTTTATTCGTCCCATGAGAATGGGCTTGTGTTGGCTACTGGTTTCCCCGAGAGTCGACGAAACACGAGTCTGTCTAGTCTGTGCTAATTTCATGGAGCGCACGTGTACTGGTTTCTGCAAGCTTACTTACGTATTAAATTTCCATTATATTGCGTCACTTATTATTACTAACCACTGGTTTTATTGCTAGGTAACACATTTAACAATGAAATTACATTTTCAGGATTTACTAACATTGATAGATTGTTCGAAGTATGGTTTCTTTCTATAAAATTCTGATATTTCGTTCTTGCAAATCACTTCCATGTAAATAAAATCAAAGGTGTGTCTCATGTATGGGAAATTTACTTTCTGGAAAATGTTACCAAGGAGGTTCGCTTTTGCACTTTCCATGAACAAACATTTCACATAGTTAAATGAAGACAAAGATAATAACAATATAAGATAATGATTGGCCTAGAAAAACTGTGATTTGGCTGAATGTCCGGTATCCATATTAATTAAATAATTACAAAAAAAAAAATTTGCTATTGGTTACACGCAGAATGTTACTAAAAAAATAAATGATTTTTTAGAAAAATCCCAATATCTGCAAAAGCAATAATTCAAATGTGGCATTTATACCGAAATTGTGCAGGCAACTGTGCCCTCTGACGCTGCGCTGCGTATGATTTCATTTGGAATGGAAGGGGGTCACGCGCACGATAGCTACGTACTGTGTTGTAATAATGTGTTAAAGTAAAACGCATAAAGCATATATTTCGTGTTATATCAAAATAAGTGCACAAATACGGGTGTATTAAACAAGTTGAGTCATAATAATTTACAAATCTTTGTCTTAAAATTCCGCCCTTTTATAAATATTTTTATTATTTTTATATTAAAACTGATCTAGACCAGTATTATCTACATACTTCAAATACAAATTTAGGGAGTAGAAAGGTTAGAGTTTGAATATATAAAAAAACCCACTCACATTGTTCACTGTTTCATTTTATAAATTTCCATAATTACTTGTAATTTCTTTTACAATTAGTTTTTATTTCATTATTTATATTAACCATCGATCGTATATATCTTAAAAAAAAAGAAAAAGATAACTTATTGTTAGTTCTAAATGAATATTTGATTTAGCAGTTTTATTTTCTGAATATCTTTTAACTGGTCTGACAATGAGTTGTGCATAGCTCGAAACCGACAGTTATTTATTAGTTTTCTGAGATTTGGACATTTTTTCCCATTTACATCGTGCGGCAGCGTAAAGCGATGGCGATTAGATAAAATCAGCATATCCATTCGCTTCTCAATTAAAAAAAAAAATTATAATCAAAAGTAATTAAGAAAACCTGCAACTGTTGTAAATATAGGTTCTATATATGTATTTTTATTTCATTTCATTGAAAATAAAAGGTTGATTGTCGGGTTCCTAGAGCTTTTCGTTTTAACCGGTACGATACTGTTCAGTTTTTCTTTTGTCAATTTCTGATATTTCACAACTCTTCCGTACAGCTGTCGCAAGATAACCTTTAATTTCCGTTATTCGGCTTTCCTATAAATCTTTCTTTCTATTATGGCGATACAGAATAGTTTTGTTACCATGTGTTTATTACATCTCTCTTCAAAAATGTCGACAAAACAGTTATTTCTATCATATATCAAAATTAACAAAATATTCTAATAAATTTGTAACTTCTTTGGTCTGGTTAAGGGCAAAATGGGGATTAGTGAAATGAATCTTAGTGAGTAGCAACATTTAAGAGTTTAGTAGCTTATGAATCCCAATGGTGTTATAAGTTATTTAGATTCTCATAACCACCAATTTCTTGCATGTGTGGACGCACTTCAATCTCGTAATCATAAACACATACACGATCTCTTACCACATTGGATGACGAAATTTAGTTAAAAAAAAATGAACAAAATTTAGAAAGAGATTATTAAATTTTTATTAATTTAAATTCGACCATTTGGTGGCGCAGTTGTAAAAGGGTCTATTTCTGACGTACCAGAGCCCATGGCAAATTTTTCTAGTAACAGTGTCACTTTACACTCACCATTTACACACAACAACATTCCTGAGGTTTAACAAGCTTCAAAGATTTTATACCCCGTTAGGCCCTCAGTACACATAAAAGAAATCACGAGTATCAACATTTTTCATTTGGTTAGGTTTCTGTAGCAAAATTCTCTTTTGTTACATCATCCATTTTGTTTTGATTTTACATCGCAAAATTGTCAAAATTTCCCACGATGTAGGAATAAGAAGAACAAATTACAGATCTAAAAAATCCACAATCAGAGGCATAGCCAAATCAAAGAATGCAAGAGGAACGAATACCAAAATGATAATGGAAAGAAATATCGAAAGAAGAAAAGGGACCTAACAATGGATGGAAAACCGAAGTAGAGAACAATCTGGGATTACTAGGAGTCACCAAATGGAGGGAAACAGCTAAAAACAGGAAAACCTGAAAAAAGATTGCAGCTTAAGCTATGGGTTTGCTACGCTCGAAGTGTTAACCTACGTACATTGTTTAATTTACTATTTATGCATGCAAAATGTATTAGAATAGTTCCATAATCATAAAAACACGTGAACTTTTTTTTATTTTTTTATATAAACTTATCCAAAAGCTTTTTAAAAGAATCAAATAGTTATATATCACAATGTTGAATTGAAAGTATCAAAGTATCTTTCATAATACACACATTTCCTTTAAATGTAACTTTTGTAGTTAAAAGTATTGAAACATATATGGCGCTCTACAACATTCACCGAAAATGATAATGTCTTTCAAATAATTTTATTTGCAAGAGAAAACGTTTATACACGTTGCTCCATTTTTGAATTTAAAATCATCCATACATTGCGTAATACTCCTTTAAAATATTTCGCTTCCTAAGTTCTATCCATGTTTCAGGAGTTCTATCGAAAGCTTTAATCCAATGTAATCCTAAATACGCCTCTGTTCCGATCGCGTATAAGATATGCACGTATGACAAGAGAGACAGGCAGACACGTCTCGCTTTCTCGTCGCTAGCTTTTATAACCGCCTCGTATCCGTGTTCATCCAATTTTCATGGCTTACCTGGTGTATAGTTTAATTGGTCACGGAGGAAACCGGCATTATTTCCGCAACGCTTAAGAGAATCCATACAGAGCTTTCGACGTGCGATATTGCTACCTTCGAACGTTGAGAGGAAAGTTTGATTACTTATAAGTTGGAAGTTATTGCTAATCGCCTGCTTGTTCGGAATATCACTTTCTTGGGAGAGGATTAATATGTTTTAGAATCTCATTTGTTGTCGCGTTTCGAACTCACTCACACACTGAACTCGAAGATATTCACTTTGTTTCATCATAAAATACATCTAAGTTTCATTTTTAGTCCAGCGCATTAGTATCGTAACAAAATGTCTCTTGAGAAACTTTAGTACTGCTCTAGGATCTCCTTCCTTCAGTTCACTAGAGGCAAAGAACACTTTTCCTGGAGGCTTTTAGCGCTGCCTCTCTGTCACTGAAGATGTTTATAGTTGCGCCTCGGATCCCTATCTCGAGATTCTTTATGGCGCACAAGTTCAAAGCAGAAATCGCTGCTTTAAATGTGTTGATGTGGATTAGCAATTTCTGGTGGTTGTAAAGGCCATTGCTGCCTACACTTGTTCCAACACCTTTTATTCTAGAAGCGTTAGTGTACCATGCCAGGGTACCTCTTCTGCTTAGAGGTTCGTTGGATGCCCACTCGGTACGGCTTCCAATAATCATAATTGTAAGCACTTGATATAGCCTGCTTCTGAATGTGAATGGGAAGCGGTGTTAATCCCAGCAGGAGTTCCAGCGCCGCTGTGGGACCAGTTTGCATCACACCTGTATGTTTTTGCATGTTGAAACGTGCAAGTCTCTGAATTTGATGAAGCTGCTGTTGCACAGTCCTCTGAGTTGTTTTTGGCCGCAAAACCAAAGAGGTGCAGGTGATCATGGGTCTGATTAACCTGTATATAATGAGGTCATTTGAGCCTTACGACCCCCATCAATCAACTTAAGCTGATTACATACGACATGGCAAAGGTGGAAATTGCTTTGCGCGTGGAGAACGGCTGTATAGAAGATATTGTGTTCATCCTAAGCTACAGGCGGGGACACTAAGAGAACGAAGTTTTAATTTTATTCTTTTTGAACTTGGAAAACGATAAACAGAGATTTTGTAACTAAAAACTTTTGCCGTGCGAACAGTACTACATGTGCTCCGTATACGGGAGAATTTAATCAAGATTTACCGAATTTAGTGATAAGTGCCGTTCTCTACGTGAACAACCTCACGCAGATCTATTGGACAAAATCTCGTATACAGTGTAAGAGAAAAATGGAATAGAGTAACTGTCGTGTGAACCCGCTTTAAGAGGTGCATGGGTTACGTTTATATTTCGCATATTTTAGTTCAAGGTGGATATTCAAATTAGATATTTGTAAATATCTTTCAGAGTAAATTCAGAGTAAAAAAATGATATATTCAAAACAATCTTTTCCCATGTTTCGGTTGACATTTTTGTCGAATTAAGAAATTTGCATGAATAAAATCATAATTTATCATGACACTATGTTTTTCCGAAACTAATTTAGAATTACCTTTTCTTCTGTTACTAATACGTAAACTAAAGTAATGCATTGAATAAATTCTATTTGATACCGTAAGTTTCCAGCTAAGAATAACGGTGTCTACGTGATCCTCCTAAATGAAAACCACAAACAAGCAAAATTAGAAGATTGCATGATACAGGACAGTGAGCGGTTGAATGTAATATTCCTCGAGGAAAAATTTCAATTTAGATACAACAGATGAGTAGATATCACTGACCCGAAATATTGGCAAAAAAATCAAATGCCATAAATCGAAATTTTGATGACGAACTACGACATATCCCATGCGGCTGCTGTCAGCTGTAGTAATAAAATCCCTTTGCGTTTCATTTCTATAAAGGTTCAATAGGTCTTTTGAAGACAGTAATTTTTTAAGAACAGATACTGTTAGATATTTCATTATATTCTTTTTTCCCCTTTTTCCGGTTCCTTCCGGTTTTCCGGTTTTTGTTCAAATATTTAAAATTCGTTTTTTTCTGAGGGTTTTACCGGTTATGTTGCTTGTTCGGAATTTGTTTATTCCGAAACGTAAAAGCCTTCTTATTTACCCAACACAACCGGTAATATCCAAAACGAAAGAATTTTAAATGTAACAATCCAAAAAGAATAGAACATTAATTTTATATTTAAGTTTTAAGCAAATTTTTTTTTTTACGAAAATGAATTACTTTAAATTAATTGTTTGCTGGTCCGCTAAGATTTTTGCTTGTTTTGTAATGTGAATGCACTGTGTAATTTAATATTATTTCTACCTAAATATGTAAATATATTTGTAGAAGCTGACAGACTACCGATTAGTGAAGAAGTCTATGGGAGCGCTGCCCGATTTCCGTTTTGACAAAATGACAAAAAAAAACTTGCTGCTGCACTAAATTTGATAAAAAGCTTGGCAAATACCAATATAAAACGATACGCAAGTAAGGAGTGAAGCAGGTTTTGGTACACCCTCACATTCAGAAATGAAATTGTCATTGACTAATTGTAAGTGAGGAGGCTAGCGATATAGGATTGTCAAATTACGACAAGAGAACTTGCAAATCAGACGAGGAGCAGCACCGGATTTGTTGACTCCATGCTGACTGAGGATTTCGGCTTAAGGAAAATCTTAGCGAAGAAAACGCCCCAAAAAAGGGACTAGATTTCAATACAGAGAAGATATCATGCAGAATTCAAGGAATCAGTGCTGATTCCGGCAGTGGCAAAATCGTTGGATGAAGTGCGTGATACTACTTTGACGGGATTAGTGGAAGATTGTTTTATATGAATATTTGTATTTTTTTTGAATAAAGGTCAGGTATTTTTCAACAAACCTCGTATTTCTGGTACTCGTACTAGTGGAAACCAATATGTGCTCTTTTCAAAAGAACGACATATTTGATTTAAATTTTTCAACATATTTTATTAATTCAAAAAAAAATAGATTTAAACCAAAGAAGTCATGCACTTAGACAGACATTTTTTTATCATGCCTATATAGAGAAATGTTTTCACGCGTGAACACCTACTTTATAGCCTAGTGTGTGATTTTCATCTTTTTGGACCGTTGAAGCAGCACCTGAGACGTCGGCATTTCATAACCAAAGTTTAGCAAGCTGTCTTCATTTGGCTCTACGATCTTCACGCTGTTTTCTCCTATGCCAGTTTCTATTCGTTGGTGCATCGATGGAACAAATGCTTCGACAACTATGGTGATTATGTCGACAAGTAATAGACCTTTGATTATGAGATTAATCAGGGTATGTTAGGTGACCTAGGTGATCACTCCATAGTTCCCTTTCTTCCGATCCATCTATTAGGGAAAGTTGCATCTAAAAGCCTTCGAACATTCATTACATTGTGTGGAGGTGTACCATCTTACTGGAACCACATTAGGATATTTGGTACGTCACCAACTTCTTGATTGGGAAATTGAAGAAGCTCTAAGTAGCGTTTTCTGGTCAACGTTTCTTCAATAAAATAAGGTCCCAGAGTTCTGGTACTAACAATTCTCACTCACACGTTAATTTTCTATAAAATATAAATTGATATGTTTGAAGAAAGTTGCTAGAATTTTATCGAATTTATTCCTTTTAGCGTGAATGCAGTGTATAATTACATCACATCCGTATATTCTTAGTTTTAAAGGAAATTAAACTTCTTTCAGTATAATCTACCTTTAACGGCAAAGTATAAGCAGCGGACATTAAAGATTAGTTTGATTAACTGATTTACTGCCAATTCGCTCCATTTACTAAGTGCATTCGTTATTAATTCAGTGGGAGTCGACCAAGTTTTATATATGAGCAAACTTAGCTTCAAGAGGCCAAAACAAAAAGAAGTGAGAGAACAATGGCATTATATTACTTCCCTTGTCGCTAACAAAAGAATGTCGATAGAATAAGGAGAAGCGGGAACAATGGAAAATTACATAGTCAAGTGATATTTTATTTGTGACAATGACATTGTCGTAAATAAAAGTGAGTCGGCAAGACAAAAATACATACGTTAGATATCTTGACCTATATTGCCGCGCATCACAAGTCTTGGCCCATCCAGGTTAGAAGTACAGTGTTAGTACATGATTGCCTCTATTTTAGAGCATCAGTCAGAGCTCCTAACAAGTACTTCACTCGAATCTTTAAATTTGCAAGTCTGGTTGTATATTTTAACTCATTTATGACTCCGATAAAGCTTTAAAAATAAAAGTGTAATTTAAAAGAGTTTTTAAACCATTTGATTTTCGTATTTGTGCATTAGTTTGTATTTCAAATTGCCGAACTAAGTGAAAAAGAGCGAACTGAAATGTTATTGATGATTGGCTATAGAGACAGACCGCGAAGTGAGTGACTTATTAAATCATCTACATTCAACCAACCAACCAACCAACAAACAACCAATAATGCATTCCTTAGTTTGCAAAACGTAAAGAAGATGAAATAAACCCTAACTTATCCAAAAGAGAATAGTTAAAAAAATTGCAAAAAGTTGGAACTTCGTTAAAAGCATCGAAAATACAAACACAAATCTTGCACATATCTAGAATATCAGTTGAGGCTTAGTAGGAAGAATTAAAGAAAAAGATAAAATATCATCCATAAACCTCGATTTGCGCAAGAACCTTTTTGATGAAGACTTGAATATTGTGAAATTTGCTAGCGTAATTTTGCAACAAAATTTTGTTTAAATGGCATCGGCGTAATTGTCGCTACTGACCCTAAAATAACTCGCATTGGGAACCGGATTGAGTAAGATGCGACTCCACCCTATTATGAATTACAAGTACGACAACTATTTCATTTTAGATTTCCTCACAAAAATTCATTGGACGAAGACCAATGAATGGCCTGTCTGACCTTCGAATTCAAATCTATTTCATTATTTCTTGTGGGGCAAAATTGTACATTTTGGAAATTAAAATATCGTACTCTATCAGAATATAAAAATAGGCAAGCTGTTTCATTTTAAAGGTAATTTCCGGAAAAATCCTATATTTGGCCATTTCTCCTTTGTATTTGCTACAGTTTAGTACTAACGATGAGGATTACGGATGATTAAAAGCAGTGCATATGGTGAATAATATTTTACAAAATTTCTACGTAACGTGAATATTGTAAAGTTGTGACGAACCGCCGATCATCACAGATTCAAGGAACTTTTACTAAAAGAAAAAGACAATTTATAATTAGGATAATAGCTTTGTATTCATTCCTTGAATCATTTTACGAATATTTAATTATATTTCTTACGCGAACAAACCCATGGAGAATCCTATATACTTCTTCTGGATGACAGTGTATATTTGCATAATTTATCGATCCACATTCTAGACTTGTTTCTTTGTACCGTACGTCATTCAGAGAAAGTTCTACCTCATCATCGACAAGGGTATATAAACCGCTGTAAAATCTCATTCGAGAGGAATCTTCTCCTCCATACAATGCTGACGATGCCTTAATACTGTCCTTGGAGAAACTCATCCGCGCATCGCAGCTGGAACTCAGCCCCGGCATTATTTTTATGGTTATATTTTCGAGGCATTTTCTAATGTGTTCCTTATATACATCATGGTAAGCCTGTCGGTATATTCAAATGTGCGTTTTCCCAAGGCGCTACTTGCGCCGCCATCTCGTGTTAGGCAGTCAGCGAGCTGCTCGAGGGATGGTTTGGGGAACGGTACCCGGTTTATATCGCTGCTTCCTAAACGCCAGGCATGTGCAAATGTCTAGTTTGTCGTTTTGAAAATTGTGGCATTAACTATGAGGCAACAGCGATAGAATGTAGAGATAAAAAATACTCTCGGAGTCACGCTGATGACGCTGGGTAGGCAGAAACATGTCCGTGGATAGCGGTTTTTTTCCTCTCCTTTTGTTGCGTTTGCCGTCAATTATCAATACCATGAGGAAGCTGCTTTAGGATTGTTTTTTTGGTTACAAAAGATGTTATCCCTATGCATAATACCCCCTCCCCCCCTCCTGCTCTTGTTCCAATACTGTAAAGTCTTTTGTCTTTTTAGTCTTTTTTGTTCGTATGCACTGGGAAGCTCTAAAACATCCACTTTATAATCTCAATTGGTCCAAATGCGATTTCTATGTATTTTGCCCATTAATTCAATTTGAATGGCAAGCTAAAACTTGCTGCAGCCGAGACAGTTCTACCAGCAGCGAATTTATTGATTAGTGCACCAAAAGCACTCGTGCCATAATGTTAATGTAGATTTCTTTCGAATTCATGTGATAAATATTGCAAAGCAACTTCTAAACCTGTTACTATTGAAGAAGCACAGTATTTTTCAAGAACTTTATTCGTCAAACTACATTAATAGGACTATCAATCTCTGGAATTTGCAATTTGCTTCAATGCGGCCGCTTCGAAGGTAAGTAAACAAGAGTTGATGATGAATTCAAATGAAGATTAGCATTGTTACTGTTAGCATAGCGATTGTGGAGTTTGCTAATTCATAAAATAATGTCTCCAGATGTATCTATCGCGAAAATTGTAAAAATTATTAAATTAATTAATTATTAAATACGGTGTAAAGTATAAATTGTTTTTTATTTGCATACATGTACTGAATTTATACATATATTCTGTCGATGGGCATTAGTGACATTACATTTTTCGCTCACTAAAAAAAATAATTCCAACTGTTAACAATAAATACTGCATATTAGTCTAATCCAAAAAAAAAATGGTCCATTTACTAATCCGATTCTGGAATACGCAGTGGAATGGATAATTGGTAATAGCCAAGTATGTGCTACGTACATACGTTAAACAACATTTCCAAATTCGTATATACATATGGAAAGCGCTACATATACGGCATGACAACAAATTGTGTGTGATAACGCTAGGGATACAGTTTGTACGCTAGTTCTTCCCACACGCGCAGTACAAGTTGTAATCTCGGTCGGTAATTATGCGGTAAGTGAAGTTGTGGTCTAGTAGTGCGCTGCGAAAAATGGAACAGCCAAATTTGGAGCAACGGTGTACCATCAAATTTTGTGTTAAACTTACGAAAAGTTGCAACATATATATATATATATATATACCTATAGGAGGCATCCCTTATCGAGAGCTCAAATTTTTTGCTGGCATAAAGCATTTTTGAAGGGCTAAGCAGTAATAATAGCTGAGAGTGGAGGAGGGCTCTTACGACGCCATCAACAATCAACTGACAGAATAGTGAATTACATTTGAAACGTGTGGGCAACACGTTTCAAATGTAATTCAAATTCAAATGTTTTATCGGATTTTGACTCCAGATTTGGGCATGAGAAAGTTGCATGGCAAGATTATGCCGAAAAAACCTAATGATTGAACCGAAAGACCATCAGAAGGGTATGTGGTTTGACCTTTTCGATATAATCGAAAATAGCCCAAATTTATTTAGTCGTGTCAGCACTGGTGAAGAACCGTGGATTCTTAAGTACAATTCCGAAATAGAACGTCAACGTGTAGAGTGGCACACTAACATCTATTTTCGGCGGAAGAAACCTCTAATAAGCGAATCCAAAATTAAGCCCATGCTAATTTATTTATTATTTTTTTTTAATATAAGGAGGTCGTTCACAAAGGACACATTTCAACCAAGGGTTTTATAAGGAAGTTCATGAAAGGCTTAGAAAAAGGGCGCTCTGTGACAAACCGGACATTTGAATGCTACACGATTCGGTACACGGCCGCTCCGCCTTTCTCACCCAGTTTTGACGAAAATAGGATTCCTGTGGTTCTCCAGCTCACCTATTCACCTGATTTCATCCATTTGACTTCTTTTATTTCCTGAGATCAAAAATCGTTTCGAAGGACGTTATATTGGAAGTATCGACAACATCCAAGGAGCGTAACGAGAAAGCTGCAGGTGATTCTAGTTCAAAACTTCCAGCACTGTTACGAAAAAATCGATTGATGTATAGCTGTTCAATGAAGCCAATTTGAAGGGAATAATATTAATAAATAAAAATAAAATTGTTAAAAAAAAAAATGAATCTCTTTTCTATTCTAGCACGGCTTGCATATCAAAATAAACTTAATAAGCGTCAAAAATACCGCAAGATAGTTTTCATTGCTGACGAATAAAAATGTAACTTTAAAGGAATGCTTGGGTATTTAAAAATTAAAGTTGACATATTTTATATTTATAATTACGCGTACTGATGGTGTACACAACTAGCGCGTTCAAATTGTTTGGGTCAGTGCGTTTATAGTCGCCATAGTAAATGATGTTTGGCGAAATTTTTTGAATTTTTTAGGGTTACAGAAGAAAAAAAAAAACAAAATATAAAAACTTAACGTGTTTTGGGTTCGAACCGTGTCATGGTTAAACGAAAACTCGACGTTTCGGAACACGTTCAGTTTTAACTGACTGTGGCCGTGGAAGCCTACGTTGTTATTTCAAAATATAAGAAATAAAAATGTTTAATTTATGTTTCTATTTGAAAAGAAATTAAAAAAATTTAAAGAAAATGTTCATTGTGCGCACCATTAATAACCAGACAGTAACTTGGCTTGTCACTACATTCACAAATCTAACTCCTGAATACACTTCCAAGTAACAATGCAATTTCCTCTCTTACAGCGTGATTTAGATAATTATTTATTCATCTTCAACCTGCTCATCGTTAGGAAATAGTGCCCTAAAAGGTGGAATAGCTTGTTTCTGCAATAAGTCTAAATAAGTCTATCCCCAAAAAACTTCCAAAAAAAGTTCTGATAATTTGCTTGGCTCGTAATTTTTTTTTGTGATCTTTGCATGGTGTGGCATCATCCAGTAAGGATTTTCTAGTATCAACAATTTTGCCTATTAATAATACCAATAAGGGAAAATGGTGGGGCATCGGAAAAAGCAATCCTATTAATTAAATTTACATCGTTGTTAAAGTTGTTCATTACCAATTCGCAAAATTCGACATGTCGGTCACAATCATCTTATCGGATAATTTTTGTAGTAGAATAGGCTCGTAAGAGTGAATCTTGCTTTCCTTCGATATGCCATGTATGGAATAAAGATTCACCCTGTTTTCTTAACGATCTCATTTTGTTTGCCTCCAATGATGAAGCGCAAGAGTTGGTTGCGAAAGACTTCGTCAGATTTCCAAGAACATAAAGATGTCCAAGATTGTATAGCACATTTAGACAGTGAACAGAATACCAAAGCAATAGTTTACGGATGACGATGAACAAATGCATTACAGCTTATATATTCTTTTATGTTAAATGCTGTTTATAAATGTTGCCAAAAAAATTTTATTTTCCTTTTTTATTATTTTAACTTAAGAACTAGAAGTTTCTAACGTAAAAAGATTAACTCTGTACAATTCCTGACGTTCTATGTCGGACCTGACGGGCAACATTTCTTTCTTACATAAACCAAAACAATTCTAGGAACTCGACCAGCAATATAAAACATTGTTTTAATAACATACTACAGCGACAGTGAAATTATTATTCCATACGATTTAAATGCGCTGTATAACTTACCTGCCACACCTGGCAAGGCAATTTTTCATGTAAAACGAAAATCGGTATCTTCTTTGGCAAGAATTGAAATCAAATCACATGGAGAATTATCTTACCTGCAAATAAAAAAAAAAACCAGAGTTAGTGAAATTGAAAAAAAGGTGATAAACGAGAAAGTAAGTACAAGAACGGTTCACCGAACATGAAGTTTGCTACGTTGCTATTGTCTAGTACATTAAATCCTATATGTCTTCATCAGTAAGTAATAAATTTTCTAAAATGTCAGTTGCATATCTGCATGCACGTAAATACTAGTTTTGTGTATTCGCTTGGTTCATGTAGATTAGTTCTAATGGACTCCATTTAAACTGATCTACATTATTCCAACGTCAACCATAATTTACACCAGTCACCAGACAGAGTGCTTTTGTTGGAAATGGGCTAATCGGAATCTTGCGCAGTTATTGTAATAAGAAATCACTTACGCCTTTATTATATAAAAAAAAAAGCAATCAGATTAGTTACATTTTTTCTCCCGAATATGCTAATGCGGATTTTACACCCGTGACAGATAAAAGTGCATTGTCAAAGTTGACACTTTTTTATCCAGCTATGAATGGAAAATTGTCATTTTAAAATTTTATGGAATACAACAAAATATAATAGCTTATGCTGACATTCAATATAACCTTTTTAAGCAGAATATTTTTCGCATATAGCCTTACAGAAAATTAGTATTTTGAGAAATAAAATCCTCAGTTTTTCAGTCCCGCCTTTCTTTTAAATTATGCAGTACACGGGTGTTGTTTTTTTAGAATAAGTAAACATAATAAATTGTATTTCTTCAAGTAATGCTTATGTTACAATCAGAATGTCAAAAAGATAAATACAAACATTGAAAGAATAAGTGAAAAATATTTGAAATAAACGAACGGTAGCTAGCGTCCTTACGTACAATAAATTAAAAGCTAATTATCAGCCCTTGACATAATATTAAAACTGCAGCGCAAAAATTGATAAACATGAAGTGAAACATTTGAATATTCAAAATTGTAATATTTATGAGACCCAATAATAATCATTTGGTCTGAAATTGGAAGGCATTTAATGGCATTCCTTTATATGAGTGTCGCAATTTATAATGTAGTGACTGTTGGATGGTGTTAACTTTGTGGTAGGGGTACCCTCTAATATATGTCATGTATATGCGGACGTTGCCTAAAACTGTCCAAATCCTCTCTAACATAAACTAGATATCTACAAATATATAATCAATCAGTACCTTTGGCTCTTTAAATAACGGCAAACAGTGATCTCTAAGCGAGATTTTGTCTATAACTGCGATAAGTTTCTTTTCTCTAGGACACGTCGCACTGTTCCGATTTAAAAAATACAAATGTCTACAATGTAAATCTGGGTGACATCTAAAAGTCTGATAGATTGTATATTATCTTGCTTTAATAAAAATCTGAGGTTTAATTTTAATTTACTTGCTGTGTTAACCAATCTTTAGCTTGTTCGAGCGACTCACGCAAACTATAAATAAAATTAGGCCAACTTTAGATCCCTAAAGAACATTTATAGGTAGTTGAGATGTGTTTGATAGGTTTCTATTAAATTTGTTTGCTCCTTGTTGATGACCATGTACATATAACAACATACTGTTGCTGAACAATTACGTGACAGACTATTGGCAGCAGTTACATCTTCAATGACTTCTATTAATGACTCAATAGTAGATTTGTCGTTACGATAGTCATACTGTTGACAGCAATACAATGATTGAAAAAGACTCGCTAACCTCACTTTACGCAAATCCTCAAAAATATTTTAAAAACCGGTGAAATCGCTATTAATCTATGATTATAAAAATCATCTTTCGAAACTTTCTCTCGTAATAGCACATTTTTTGCAATCTCCAGCGAAAAAGGATGATGTTTACAAAAAGTTGAGTAATAATAGGGCTAACTTCTTTAAGATCGATGATGTAAGCTCATATAAATCCTCACAAGTGCTACTAACGAGAGATAAAATTATTGGTAAACTTCATTAGTAGGGACTAAGCCTGCAGAAACGAGTGCTTTCGCAGTAGCGTACGGCTCGGTTACTATCAACATTAAAAATAATATATTAATTACTTGCTATTTTGTCGTTAATGTAGATTGGCGAAAAAATTCGCTATAGTATTATATAATGGCTTCCATTGATGACTCAGATGTTAGTGTATTTGGAAAATGAGCGTTCAGCTTCTCTAATGATGTAAAAAGTTCATTCGCATTACATACGCACTCTTGGTTTTCACTTGATTATCTGTCAGCTTTCCTAACGAGGCTTTGAGGTCATCTACTGAAAGCTTGGTGTTTTCTAATTTGGAAATAGTATCTAAAGAGAACTGAATAATTTTCGGAAATTTGCTCATTTTGAGTAGGATTTCGGTATCTGAAACCAGCCGCTGGCTCAATGAAATTGCTTGGGCTTCTTGCGGATTTAAATTTAAGATACTAGGTTTAATAATGTGCAAAAATTTCTCATAATATAAAACAGCTTTAAGCCATGTTCCCCATGTCGTCAATACCGGCTGTGGTAGCTAAGGAATGGGCTGGACAAGCCTGTTTAAACTCACGTATTGAACTTCCCAAAGGTATTTATTATAGTTTCTACAATCGTTTCCGCGTTTGGCTTCTGTAATATTGTTCTACGTAAATATGTACATACTCATCAACTACTATTTGGACCGATTAAAAAAATGGGAGTATTCCTGCGAAAAGTGTAAAGACTTACAAGAAGACTACGTTGAGAAATAAAACTGAATTTGACAAAAAGTCTGGGTCTTTTTGGGTTAAGTTATAAATTTTTCAGACTATCCTTGTAGTTACAAACAAACGGATGCCCTACGTATTTAGCTACTAAAATTGTAGTGCCGTTGATATTATATTCGAGTTCGAGTTTATTCGGAAATTGTTGATATCACGCCAACGAATTCGAATTTGTCGAGTTGTAATTTGAGGTCCAACTGGAACCGTTAAGAATGTTAGATATAAAATTGTTTTTCAGACATCTGAGTATTAGGTTGTGTTAAAATCCTTTAAATTACGCTACCAAGAAGCATATATTAATGTATGTTAACGTTAATAAGCTCTCATTATAAAAGTTACTTTCTATGAAGCGTTCTTATCACAAAATTGATGGTGCGTTACTAACGATTTACATGTAATGCCATTTAACCATGAACATGTAATTTTCTACCGTCCTACTTACCGTTATTTTTGGTGCTTGTGTATTTGGTAAGGGCTACCACATGACGAAGTTTAAAGCAAAGAATATCCAGGGCACATTCAGCTAACTGCGAAATATAGTGCAAATCGTCAAACGTTCTAGAGCTGTGAGTACATTTGCATGTACACCAAATTCTAACACGAAATCATGCTTGCCAGACGGAATTTGAAATGCCCCGGATTACAAGGATGCATAAAATTCCGTATGGATGTGAATTATAAATCGACATGTACAAAATTAATGCAACGCTAGTATGATGATTCCGATGTATTTAAAATAGTCGCTGTATTCTCACTAAACATTAGTTGAACATTTACTAAAACATTATAACTTTCCCTTTATATAGATATACTTTCGGTCCACGTGTTACCTTTGGCAGAGGTTTAATAAAATTGTTATTTAACACAATTACGAAGAACACGATTCTCTGAAATGGGACTCTAAATAACTATTCCTCTTTGCAGATGTTGATACTACGAATTAACTAGAATTAGCAAGTTAGTGTTCTTAGAATCAACTAATAATACGTAGTTCGCAGCAAAATGAATAACGCAGTTCCATTAAACTTCGTCTCATGATTACCGGCTATTTAGCTCTAATGTCGATAGAATAAACGTGCCATG
Organism: Oryctes borbonicus; assembly: GCA_902654985.2. Taxonomy (NCBI): domain Eukaryota; kingdom Metazoa; phylum Arthropoda; class Insecta; order Coleoptera; family Scarabaeidae; genus Oryctes; species Oryctes borbonicus. Next base: position 1,591,253 of record LR736874.1, read on the forward strand.
TTTGCAAAAATACTACAGTATAAAAACCAGTACGATTTTCTTTTGTTTGTTTATTTTGATTTAATTATATGTGTCTTTTCTAATTTTGCTAATGACGTTACGTTGAGATATGGAGTGATATTGAGTGAGATATTTGCGAAAAAGTAGAATCTCACAAATAAAGAATTATAACAAATACAGGCAGAACAGAGTGAGTTTTCTTCAATGTTTAGTAGAGCGACTTTGGATAATAGTGAAGCTAGAGAGACGATCAAAATTACAATTTTGCGGTGTCAGTCTAAAACGTTCTGTTATTTAAAAAATCCTAGTTAGCTAAATATTTTAGAAAAAAAAACAATTGCCTTTGATTTCATTAAATGCACATATTTCGGTTATTTTTACTTTTAAAGAAAAAAATTTAAGAAAAAAGTTGTAGATAATTATAGTCCTAACAACATGGTCCCGCCGAGCTAATATGAGCCGACTTGTTTGTGATTATGACATAAACTTGTGTTCTCCAAATGGAAATCATAGTTGTCTCACAAAAGACGTCTCTTTGCAACCCTTTGTAACCTTTTCAACGGTATAACATTTTATTGTATTAGTTATTATATCGTTAGAAATGTTATAAAAAGACATTTCTTATGAGATTCTAGCCAACTGTAATTGGTACTTGAAAGAATACAAGTTTTATGTCATAATTTCAATATGGCAGACGTAATGAAATCGTTGTTACTCTAATACATGTACAGCGGGCAAAATAAGTAATGTCTTCGGCCTTGAACATGCGAATATCAATATCATTTTCTGTACAGTGGACTTGGTATTTTCGGCGCATCCAAATATATCCACGAAGGTAGTATGACCCTAATTAAGATTTTATGGTTTATCGTAATAAATTCGTAAAAAATAATATTGTGAAGTGAAGTGAAAACAAATTGTAAATAGGTACGATATTGAAAGAACATAATAACTAGATAAATAGCATTCTATATCAATTGATATGAATTGATATAGAATGGTATTCATGATGTGTAAAACAAATTAGTGCATTTTGTTTACTATTGTCATGGTAAACAAATAATACTATTACCAGAAAGTTGAAAGTAATGGGCAAATGCAGGATTTGCCTTTAACTATACATTTCCCCTTCAATGTCGATATTAGACATATTCATCACTACATAAAAATATTAGATGTAAATTTCTTAATACACTGGACATAAAAGAAGTATATTTGGTGGTGCTTGGCGTTTATTACTGAACACCCTATGTAATTCAACTCATACGCATGTTAGAATGAACTAACACAGTACAGATGAGGAGCACATAAAAAAAGCGGGTGATGCAACATTACCATAACCTAAGAAGATTTCCTCCGATCCGTTTCTATTTGAAGTTGTCAACATTTCTCTATAAACAAACTAGTTGCGCATGCAGGATCATACCACTCTTACTGAACGGTTGGGGTAGCAGGGTTGGGGAGAAGCAAAAAGCGGGATTGTAAAGAATCGCAACGGTTAAATAGAACGTTTCGGGACCGTTCCAGGACTACTCCGGGGCAATACGGCGAACGAATTGGAAGTCACTATTTAAATTTATTTTATCATGGCGGGCATTTGAAATGTCGTGAATTTAGTTTTAAATCCGTAGTATGTTTACGCAAAATTTACGTGAAAAATTTGATGTACGATTTTATGAACAAGTAACGTACTGTGTTAAACATTGGAGAGAATAAAGAAGCATGGGTAAGGTTTAGACGTCGGCGATATAAAACGCTCTTAATTAAAATCTAAAGCTCAGTTCTCACTTCGCGAGGCAGCCTGGCGAGGCGTGCCTCGTGATGGCTTCTCATTAGCGGAGATATCTCGGACAAGCCAACGCTAGCCAGTATTTGGTCGCACATCAAAAGTGTTTCGGGATGTTTGCCTCGCGCGGAGCTATTCTTCACATCAGCCATCTCGTACGCTACGTTCATTTGTGTACAAAGTGTTGCTTGCTTCGCGCCAAACTGGCCCCCCCCTCGCAATTCATTCAACAAGAGCTGAGGCAAAATGTTCGTGAGGCAGCCCCGTAGCAGTGTGAACTCAGCTTTAAGGATATGGAAGACAATACAGTGTGTTCCCGAATGGATCTAAGTATGCTTGTAAACTGACTTATTTCGAATAAGAACATTCTCTATAACAAGTCTTGCTTTATCTAACAAGTTCTTAATCACTACCAACACTTCGAATTAATATATAGGCTGGTTAGAAAACTAGTCGATGTGAAATTTGATCAAGAGTCAAGTGCTCTTTATTTGAAGGGAAAGTAAAAGTATTACTAGAAAAGATGTTTAAAATGTCAATAGAAACCCAAATATCTAATGTAAAGATTGTATCTCAATGGTGACCTTTTTTATCTTTATTGAGATTATAATACCGAAAACTGCTCGGGTGCGATGGCCAAATGCAGCATTTGCGTCTAACTATAAATATCTGGTTTCATTTCGATATTAGACATAATCATTATTATACAAAAATGTTAGATGTAAATTTCCTAATGCAGTGGCTATAGAAGAAGTATATTTGGTGCTCGGTGTTTATTAATGAGCATTACTGTGTGTTTGAGGTGTTTAATACCACGTCTAAGCAGAGCTAAATATCCAATTTAATCTCGTAAAAAATCATGCTAAAATGTATTTGCATTCCGCATGTCTTTAAAGGAAATTGACGCACAGTTAGGCGATTGGGAACAACTTGCCGTACTAAGGAGTTGACTAACATATTCACGCATCCTTCCCATCATATATGAGTACTTTTGATGCTGGTCTTTTCAACGCACCTTCAAACTTTAATAATTCTCATACGAATCCAATAGTTATCAGTAATTAATAATATGAATTACAAATTTTTTTAGCGATTTCGGGAGTATTTGTGCTAATACAGATACTGAAGAGCGATAAGTTCGCTTCTGAGAATGTAAGAATAATTTTGAGCGATCAAGTTCAACCTAATCGTTCTTTTCATTATATTTTGAGCCGTAACTTAAAAAAAAATCCGTTGTTTTATACTGCCCTGAATAAGGTCTTACATAAGAATATTTTTAAATATGTTTCAAATATAAGTAATTCTGCCAAAGTGCAGACAAAGGTAACAAGTAGCAAGTAAATATGTTGCTTTTAAAAAAGAAGCGATTTAAATCCTACTGATCAAAAACAAAAAGAACAGAATTTCCACAAATAATGTTAGTGTTCGTTTATATTTCTATAACTCCGCAAAGATTTCATTTATCGATTCAAATCAATTCTAAAATCGTCGAAAGGGTGTTTTAGAGACACTCCCAAATTCCACGACCCTAATCATCTAAATACTTTCCGAAAAGCCTAACATTTTTATATCTTCCCAAAAATTCCCCTCGTAAAACATTACAATAGCAATACATATTTTTTTGATCTACAAACATATGAATTATGCGCATGCAAAAAGGGCAAAATAGCAGAATAAGTATTGTATTATTTTATTTTGTAATTTTGATGGTAAAACAAATTATTATTTTTATCGACACACAGAGACAAATTTTAGGAGAACAAACCATTGAAGCAAATGCAATAAAGTGTGTAGTTGCTCTAACAATAAGTATAGTTGGATTTAAATAAGGAGTTGCGGTCATATGTTTTATTTTTGTTTTTTTTTAATTTTATTTATTTATTTATTATTGTTAGTTTAATTGCAACTTTGGCATTTTTTTTTGTAACCGTTAGGGTTGGATAAGAACAAATCTGGGAAAGTGGTCATTTCCTAAATACTTGTCATATTGTCAAAAAATTGCCAGCGATGTTATAGACTGATAATGTAAAAAAAAAATGAAAAGTACCTGATTATGGCCCTTCAACTTTCGTTCTGAACTTTTTCTAGTAAAACTAATAATAATCGATGTTCCTTACTTTGTACACACATTGTATAATTCGTGTGCACGCAGAGAAAAAGATCGCACTGTATATATAAAACCACAACATACACACGGATATATAAACATTTAAAAAACTGACTATATTACACTTTTTTGTTTAAGAATATAGATGACGCAAAAGTTTCTTGGTTGGTACATTCTTTCTTTTCATTCTCTCGGTCTATATAAATGCAGCATGAAAAACGAGCAGCAATGAAATGTTTTGTATGCGAGTCTTGTGACTCAGAGGATTTATATATCTGTTTTCAACGCTATTTTCCAAGAGAAAATGTATTTTCATTAATAATTTCGGATCTGATTCACCATACGTCTTCAAACACACTTTATTCATTTAGCTTTCTCCACTATCACTATAAAAGTGAGAAAATATGGATACATTTGTTCTAATTTCCTTATATTGCTGTACAAATTACGTCCCACCTTTTCGGCGGAAATCTCGGCTTTCCGACCTCTTTTTTACATGCTTACATATAAACGTTTAATGTATGCACATGTAAGTACTTTCATAAAACCCGATCAGTTTAGTATTCTCACTTGCTGCATCATCGAATATAAGGCTTTTTTTAAAGCGATGATTCACTGACGTTCTCATTTTGCGCGGATATTATTCACGGCTAGGACGAAGATAGACGATACACGCCCAACAGAAAGAGACGCATCGCCATCGATTCATAACCCTCGTATCCAGTTTAGAGGTCATCTTAATCCGGCACGAATCGAGAGAACCCGTTGAGAATACGACTCACTCCTTTCGCGTCTTCTTTTGCCAAAAAAGATACGAGATGCACGTTAAGAATATAATAAATTCGATAACACTCTATGCCGTGTATGTATCCAAGACGTAGACGAACTGTATTTTGGAAAAAAAAGGAAAAAAAAACGATGGCTTCCTTTCTGCTTTTCGAACAGATACCGATAACTTCTAGAATTTCGTTACGTCTTGGTCGCACTCAAAGGAACAATAGAAATGTGGAGTAACTTTATACGCGTAGCGCCGTTCTGTAATATAGAGAATGTAACAAGAAGCTTACAAATTGATTATCGATTTCCAAGTTGGAAACTTGTTTATTTCTTCGCGAAAGAAGTATCGGGAAAACAAGCTAATATTTTCTGTGAGGCCGGCTTTATTACAGAAAAAAGTACGATTTCATATTTGAAGAGGTTCTTTTACAAAGTGCAAAGTTTACTACGAAACAAAAGGAAAATTACAGTTAATCTTCGTACTTGAAAAAAGTAATTTAATGGTTCGGAGAACCAATTGCAGGCTTTTCAAGATAAGCAAGTACATTGAAGCATTTTTAAATTTAGATTTCTAGATATGTCATACGTTAGTAGTAGTACAAGGGTGGTTCAAGGAGTCCTTAGAAAATCTAAGAGATGACGCTCGTAGTATCGAAAATGGTTTGTTTCTAGTAATTAAACAGTTGTCAAAGTCTCAGTTATATCCATCACACGGTTTCATTCCCATCGTCGATTTAAGGAAAGAATTTTTTATTTATGTAGAAAAATAGGAAAATATGAGTTTAAAGCGGTGACTAAACACTTATACTTAAAAGGCTTAACGTCGAAACAGATCAAGGCTGAGTTAGATAAAGTTCATGGCACATCTGCTCCTGCGTTAGCAACAGTTTACAAGTGAGTTTAAACGTGGCCCTACATCCACAAAAGACGTCCAGTGGAAGTGACTACCCCCGAAATGATTGATAAAATCTACGATATGGTTTCGAATGATCTACGATACAATGTGCGCGAAATAGTTGACGCCAAAGACATATCGCAGGGTACAGTGTTTTCAATTTTGTGCGAAAAATTGGATATGAATAAAATCTCGCCAAGATGAGCGCCGCGTTTGCTCTCAGCGGAGAATAAACGCAATCGTGAGGTCGACTCTAAGGCTGTTTTGACGCTTTTCCGTCGCAATCTTGACGAGTTCCTTCGTCGATACCATAAGTATGGACAAAAACATGGATACACTACTACACTCCGGAGACAAAGGAACAGTCAAAACAGCGAGCTTTTGAAGGCCAACGGGCACCGAAGAACGCTTTTTGGGATGCACACGGAATCGTCTACACCGATTACTTGGAAAAATGACAAACAATAACTGGAAAGTATTATGCGTCGTTATTGGAGCCGTTGAGCGAAGAAATCGAGAAAAAGCATCCTCATTTGAAAAGGAAAAAGATTCTTTTTTATCAAGACAGTGCACGGGTACACACCTGCGCAGTTTCGATGGCCAAAATTATGGTATTATGGAAGTTCGAATTAGTATCCACCATATTCACTGGATTTGGCTTCCAGTGACTCCTTTTTATTTTAAAATTTAAAAAAAAAGACTCGGCGGATAACGGTTCACGTAGAACGAGGAAGTCATCGCCCAAACAGATGCCTACTTTGAGGACTTTCCGAAATCCTATTTTTTTGGAGGCCTTCGGAAGCTGGAGAACTTGCTAAAGTATATATGGTAGAGTTCAATGGAGGTTGTGTTAAAAAATAAATAAAAATCTACAGAAAATACTTTGTTTCTCTATTCTTTTCTAAGGATTAATTGAACGACCTCGTATCATAGAAGTGCATAATGCTGCTTTAAGTGCTACTAAAATCTCGGAGAATACGGTGGTTTAAGTCACACACACCGCTAATTTTTAATTTGTTTAAATGCGATGGGAAGCAACCATGTCCGAATTTTAATCCAGCAATGATAGAATAGAACCGCGACGCTGTAGAATTAGTATGCCAACGTGTATGAAAGATCGAAGGGTGGATTATCGCATACTGTGTAGGATGCCTTTCGTATGAGATTTGTCACCTACTTTTTTTCCTTCTACAAAGAAACCAACGTAGGTTTCATTTGACTATTTCTAACAGATTTATAATTTTGTCCTCTAAATGTAAATATATCTATTTCGTTAAAAAAAAAATGAAATGTAAATATATTCCAGCCTAAATTTTTACAAGATCTATATGCCTAACATCAGTACACTTTCTCCAAATTGTCCGCGTAAAATGAACCACGTCCCCAATCTTGTTACGACTGGAGACGGAGGTAGGGAAAATGCTGGCAATTTATCTTTGTATAAACCTGCGCTTGTAGCTGCTTTAAAGAAATCTTTTCTGGTGTTCCACTAATATTCAGAAATTACTCTCTAATAAATTCCGCAACTCTAGGAGGGCGTAGGCAGTGCATGTAATATGCAGTATATTTTTGAAGATGTCTAAGCAATTTTGCAGCTTTCAGCATATAAGCTGCAGCGTCAGTCATAAAGAGCAAAACTCTCTACCGTTTCCTCACATCTTCGAAAATTTTGTAAATACTGCTGCCAACTACTTCTGTTGCTGGCTATTAAATATGGCTTTGTTGGACGATTTGTATACAAAACACCCAGAATGGCGTGAACTGTACTTCCCCTAATTTCGTCTGCGCTCAACTAGTAGAGATTGTTTCCTACATCGGTTTGAATTTTGTTTTTGGGTAGTGTTTTCTTAGCGCTGACTTGTTGGGAATACTTGTAGTACCCGTATATTTTGCAAAAAAAAAAAATGTTTAAAGGCTAGATTATGTCGTTCTCAGAAGGGTATATTTGCAGGGCTTCGCAGAGATCGCCATAAAAATTCTCATTCGAGACACCAGGATTCCGATGAGCAAAAGCTTTTAAATGGTCCGTAAATCAAGATTTCTCGAGACTTTTTATAGTAACTGAACGAATTGTGCAATAAATCTCTGTGTCGCTGACAACTTCGAAACAATCATGATTCTTAATAAGGTATTGGCGGGAACGTTTGTTAGGTGACATAGTAAATATATTAAAAAAAAACAAATTAATATATCCGCAGAAATGAAAAAGTCCAGTAATAGGCGATAAAAGGAAATCAAATTTAATTAAAATAAAAAAAGAGTTCTGAAAATGCTCAATTAAGAGAGTATATATACTAAATATGGTAGAGTAAACTAATGCTCTAAGTGAAAGCTAACATGAAAATAAAAGTGATAACCGAAAACAAACAAAAAACAAGTGTGGTAGAAACTAAACAACCAACACTATACAGAACAGGTATTAAAAAATATTCTAGCTTTAGAAAACGAATTAGAAATATACAAAGCAAAGCTAAAGATGAAGCATGCACAACGTGCTTTCTGATTACACATTAACGTGTGTAAACCGCACGATTCTGTACAAGCGTCTATGCTAAATGATGGGCGGCGGTGCGCTCATAAAAATTTATTGTTTCTAATTTTTGAAAAGAAATTATGAATCTAAATTTAGGCGAGTGGGAAATATCTCGAAATATCAGAAAATGTTGGCGTCCTACTATTTATACAATAGACGCAATGTTCCCACTGTATATACAGACGAAAATGAGCAACATCTACGTAGTACTCAAATTTCTACTGAGTATTTACATTGGCGTTCAAACTTATCTAATTTGATTTGCAGATTCTTGCAAAAGGAAGTCAGAAGTTCCCCACAATTTCCTAATTTTAGTGCAAGAAATGGTGTATAGCTACTTGGAATGGACTTTATATTCCACATTATGTTATTGCTTTCGCGGAGCAATAGTGCGGTATTCTTGGATGGATTTTTATTATTGTCGTTACAAACATTTTGACACACAAAACATTGAAGACGAAATCCGTTACTCCATCTCAAGTTATTTTCATATATAAAGGAAGATTCATATAAAAGTAAAATTACCCGGACTTCAGTTCAACTGTTTTCCAAATATTTGTATAAAATAGTTATTATTATTTGAGAAAGGTTCAAAGTCAATATGCGCAGTTTTGTAACTGCTCCGTTCCTAATTTTTATTATTTCAGTTCTCATTTATGTTTTACAAATTACGACTTTCTCATTACATAAGTTCTCTAGTTTTAATTGTTTTTACAAAATGTAACAAATAATTATAACAAGTTTTAATCAATAATGTTAATGATATGTTATTATATCATTTGTTTTTAAATAATGTTGGACGGTTTATTGATGTGGTTTCTTTACTCTAATGCAAGTTGGTTGGTTGCTAAGTTTTTGACAATTTTTATCATCCTATCTCGTATTATAGAATTGTTCCTCTCTGCTGAAGAATTACAATTTGAAAGCTTAGAGCACTTTAAAAAAGAGTTTTATTTTATATAATTCACATAAAAAATACCGATAAACAAAAGACCGGCAATAAAAAAGGCGAGAGGTTAAACGAGTCCAAGGCTGTGAAATACTTCTGACAAAAGCTAAAGTTTCCAATAATATTCTTCATAATGTCTTTTGGTAAAACAACTACAAACACAACGAACAATTTCGTCTATGAAAACAAAAGTCGCACATTTCTTATTTTCCAAAATAATTAGTTTTTCCACCTTCTGAACTGTGTGTCTCAAATTGGACTTGGAGTCTGCTTCCACTCACCAATTCATTTTGCCTTGAACATTTTTGGTTCTACATAACCTTTATAAAATTTAATATCATAACTGGGACAGCAGGACAAATGTTTCTAATCGAGTTAACATAATGTAATGAGACTCTATACAACAATTATTTGATACTCTACTAGGGTTGTTTTATAAACAAGTCATTTCTTTTGTCACGATTTTGGATTTTTTAAAACAATGATCTAGCGCACATTTACATTAAAATATTTATCAAAAAATTTGAGTTTTTAAAATTTTAAAGATTCCATCAAATCGAATTTGCTTGTTTACTTGGCCAAATAGTAAATTTTGTGTCTGCTCAATGAGGTTCTTCAGTGAAATGATGTACTTCGATGTCCGTTCTTGAAAGTCTTGGTTTGAAGCTGCACTCTACTCAAAACAATTCTTTCTTCAATCCTCGATTAGTTTCATAATTTCGGTGTATGATGATCCAAATAGAATTAATAAACGATATTATATAACATTTATGAAAAAAATAGTTTCGTATAACAAAAATACGTCTTGCCTCAATTTCTAAGATAAATAAGAAAAATGGTTCGGGGGCATCTAATGATTCGCGTACAAGAATGTTTCTTCTTTGAATGCTTAATACTTTATTTTCTTATAGATTCTTATTAAACTAAACATTCGAAAGTTAGAAATTTGGAATACCATTCGACATTAGAAAAATGCAATTATATATTTTCTGTATCGCAACAGTCGAAAATGAGACTAGCTTATTGGATAAATAATATTGCATAAAAGAGAGCAATTGACAGAGAATGACTTTAAGGATCCAGGAATTTAAGAATTATACAGGTGTTCATTAAAACAGGCAATTTCGATATGTAATATTTTTAGTACACTTTGCACATTTCAAAATAATTTTAGGTTATTGTACAACATTTTTGTGTAAGAAAATTTTTTGCACTGCTGATAATAAAGGCTTCATCTAAGAATCTCACACCATCGTCCCGACCTCTAGCTTTTAATTGCGAAGCGCATTAGAATACATAGTATTTAACACAGGATTGAAACTCTGTATAAACGTTTTAATACTGGAACCGTGTGGAAGCTACCCTAACGTAGGTACGTTAAACTTTGTTTCGAAGAAATCGATACCCGAGGAAGGCCATGAAAAAGACGAAGCAAGGAGTGAGAAATGAGGTGGGCGGAGAAGCGGGGTCACGAACGTGCAAAAACGAGTTTTCTATTGTTTCAACCGATGGAAAGAACCCATAAAACACTAACGTCTCCAAACTTTTTCCATTTCTACTTCTCGTGAAAAAGATCCCCGGTACATACGCCGATGCAAGAATCTCTGCGAACTCCGGCAGTTACAGTTGTTTGTCCGAAAAAAGAAAGTTCAACTACGGATTCGCTTCCACTATCGGCGGTAGTAAAGTTTTATTCGGTGTCAAGTAAGTAGTTTTCACTGTATATACTGTTAAAATTTAATTACGACCCGATATTCGACATTTTTGCTACAACTTCAACGTTATATTACACCCAACGAATGCAATGCGTCCTCTACAATAGATTCTTGTCTGTTTGATACACTGCAACACCTGGAGTACCCTAAAGTTATACTTAGATCCCTTGCTCTTTATTTTATTTGTCAGCAGCTTGTTTGAATGTATTGATAAGAACTTTATATTCGCAATCAATCTAAAGATATTCTGTGAAATTAGTAGCGAAATCAATAACATTTCTGGTGCATTGATAAGACAAACATCCTTCACTAGGATTACACTTTTAATAACGCCTTGCTTAATCGCTGCTTTTCGATAAAGGATCTAGGAGTTATTTTGATTCTTTCCTTACCTTTACGCCATATCGAAATTATATTCTTTCGTCAACTCTAAAAACACTAGGTTTCGTTATACAATACCTCAGCTAATTTGAAGTTGATACCGCCACACTCTTCTTTAACACCTACGTTACAAGCAAATTCCAATATTTGAGTGTAGGCTTTCACGACCGTAATCCATAGTAGAAATGTCTTTCGGGTGATAAAAACAACAGCAGTCTTTAGAAATCTTCTGAAGAAGCTGACAGGATAGTCAGCGAAACGTCAAGTAAAATATTAACTACACGACATCACCCGAAAGACATTTCTACTATAAATTCCAATATGCTAGTGTCGTGTGTTCCCATTCTACATTTCATATAGCGCTGCTTGAGGAAATCCAGAGTAAATTTCTAAATATTTGTCGGGAACGTATCCACTTCGAGGCACTCAAATTTGCAAAAGTTTGAATTTGATTCTACTTAATTGCTATCACGGTTGAATGCACTGGTAAGTACCTAGGCTTTCTGCCCGCTGAAACCCAATATTTTACATTCCAGTTACAACTAACACGACATGCTATTCTCTGAACGAAATTATGGATATTGCTAGAACACACTCGTACTAGCTCTTATTATTATAGTCGGACCGGTCACTGCGACCTTCATAGATTTTCTAACAAAATGCCTTAATGTGTGTTAGAATATATGGAGACCCTTAATGAACCTTAGTACTACTCTAAGATCTTCTTTCTTCAATTCAGCCTAATGAAATGTTGGTGTCGTGTACGCATAGAATGTGTTCTACCGCTTCCAGATCTTCTAGGCATAGACGGCAGATTTGATCTTCAGCTTTTCCAAGTTTAAATAAGTGATATTTTAGGTCTGCATGACCTGTCAGCAATCCTGCCAGTAACCTAAGGTCATCTTTGCTGAAAGATAGCACTATCTTTGCTGTCTTTGATAAGGCTGATATAAGTGTTTTCGCATGTTTTGTCGTGGAACACGTTACCAATACGAAGCCTTTTGATTGTCCTCCCATGTCTTCGTTACTTGCTTTTTGCTACTCTTTTGGAAATCACAGAAGGGGTTAGAATCAATGAAAAGCATGTTCGTTGCTTCCTAGGCCGCTTATCTGCCTTTCCATTTGCTTCAATCCCTTGGTGACTTGGGACCCCAGCCTGTAGTCCTTTCGTTCTACAAAGAATGAGGGTATTCAATATGCTTCTGAATATAGCAGGTCTTAGTGAGTGTTTTAGAAGTTGTTTACAACAATGTTTTCTTTTTCTTTTGTATTTATAGATTAAGGTGTCAGCAATTTGAATCTAATTTTTTTTGTTTGTTGCTGAAACGGGTTTCCCGGATTAACGATTATATTTTACAGATTGTTCGTTGCATGTAGGGTCGATGTTAGTGGTCGGCTATAGTCGGAGCGCGCTATCGGATCACTTCTTTAGTTGTAGGAGAGCTGCATTAGGGTGTACTCGATATTTGTTTAGTTCAGGATCTCGATTTATTCAGATTTTTTATATCATTTTTTTTTAGAATTGTTTTTATTTCCATAAAAATAGCAATTATACATTGCATTACCACAGTAGTAGTTTAGTACTCGCATACTATTATTTGCATTTAATAGCATTGCATCATGTCATTGCGGGTATCGTTTGCCCCAGAATTGGGCGCGTTGCATACGCGTTCGGATAACATGTACTGACCCTAGGACGGTCGAACGTACTGTATAATTAATTAAACTTGTGTGGTGCGGAGGTTGCCGATACTTATGTGTTGTTTACCATACAACCCCACAGTCCTTACTACCATTATTATTAATTTTTGTCCTTTATTTGGATTGTACTAATCTGTTAGATAATAAAGTTCCAATATTTCGTGATGCTCTAAGTTTGTCGAATCATCGCATAAATTACACGATACAGTTACTGCATCAATAAAAATCTGTATTTGAAAACAAGAACAAGTACAAGAAAACAAGAGTATCATGCAAGAAAATACTACTATTTTTTATGTGATAATTGCATCCAAAGCAAAAGAAAATGGCTTAAAATGACGCCTACAAAAAAAAAAAAGAAATTATATTCAAAATTTAATCATACCAAAATCTTTCAAAGGAATTTAAAAAATTGTTGTGCAACAACTCAAATTATTGTTAGGCATGTCAATTTCATTGGTGTTACTAGTAAATGTCGATTTGGTCAACCAAGACAACCAACAGATCGCGATATGAAAAACGTAATAAAAGTTGTAAAACATAATCTTAACCCTTTCCGGCCAGGATTAATCCTATTTTAATAAATACTGGGATGCCATGCTAGAGTTTATTTAAAAAAACGGAATACAAATTATGTTATCATCTGCTTGGATGGCTAATTCGTAACATAGGCGACCTATTTTACACGGTGGCATCATTAGGACACGTAGTCGGGAAATAAATAACCTTGAAATAGAGGCCAGCCTAAGAGACCATTAGATCGGACAAAGTTAAATAATAAGAGCACGTAAATTGACTACAGAACATATACAATTAATAAAGGTAGTTGTTAATCCTGAGATAATATAACAAGTCTAAGAAAGTTATCATAATAGAATTCCAAGAAGAAAGTCGGTCATCTCGAATAATGACAAGCAAAAAAAAAAAAAGATTGCAAAACATTATATTGAAAAGGAATAGAATTCTGCTACGAAAGGTTCTGAAAACAATTACAGCTACAGTTGTCGCAAGTAACGATATACATTCCTTTCTTTTTTAAGTCTTCTATCTGATCCTTATTATTAAATAACAGACTACGTAAGGGGTGTAAAGTTCTGAGGGATATCTCAAAGTGGTTTTCAAACAGGGTAGCAACCTTATGGGAGAAAGGACCGACGATAAAGTTCATTATCTTGTATCTTGTTAAGGATCCTTCTTCCTTGTATGTCATTAACGTCTTGAGGTTCGTAGTTTTGACTATCTTAACATTATGTGTGACTTAATGCGTGGTGAGGTTGACGCGTTTGCAGAAACTTTTAGTAGAAGCACAACTGAATATTTTATTTTATGGTTTCCGCGTTATACCTTTACTTATTAATTTAATTAATTTCCTTATTAATCTGTGACCAGACGTTTATGATAATTTCTTTTAGGCTATACTTTTATACATTTCCCATAAAAAAAAAAAACTAAATTAAATACACACTTTTTAATAATTAAACTAAAATTGAAAAACTCGTTTCTTACACATAAATTAAAAATATAGATTCACTGCCATGAAAAATTACAATAAAAAAAAAATCTCTTTGTTATTTTAATAATTTAACATGGAAATAAAGAAAAGAATTACTTAATACACACATATGGATTCTAAAATTAGTAGAATTAGTAGCAATTAGTAGAACTACTTTTTTGTATGTATGACTTTTAGCTCGCCTAAAGATGTATTTTATATAAACACGAAACCGGTCGGCCTCATTAATAAACATAGAACTTTGTGAGACAATGATCTTTTTTCTTTCATTTCTGCTCCTTCAATTTAAATTTGCATTCACACAGAGTTATCATGGATTATATGAAGTATTTTTGTTGATAAATTTTGATAAAACAACAATAGAAATGTCAATGGAAACGAGTTGTTTGGTTAAATGAAACACCAACAACAACCAACAATTGAATTGAAACCGTTAAACTGGTTAATATTGTTGTTGAACCAAGTAAGAAATCGCAACAAAAAAGTGTTTGTTGGTTTAACAAGCAATCTTTTCTGCGCCTAGAGGAAGTGTTTGATGAAAACTTAATGAGGTGAAAATGGAAACTTGAATACTAGGGTTGGGAATTTTACTTTTACTAAAGGCAAAATGAATCGATTTAAATATCTAGATAGAATTAGAGAAATAAAACGTATTAGCGATTGGTGTAACGCCAACAAGCCGCAGATTATCATACTACGCGATAATCTGCGGCTTGTTGGCGTTACACCAATCGCTAATACGTTTTAATTCACACGATTAAGATTTGAATTTTGAAGGATTTTTGAATTTTTTTTTTCTTTTAAAATGGTGAAATTTCAATGAACACTCTTAGAAAATCATCTATCCTTACACCTAAATAGTTATTGCACACAACTTCTAAAGCAAGTAACATTTTATGCTTGACTTGTCGTATGGTGTAACAAAACTTTCTTTTTCCTCCAATGCGCCTGTTTTCTCACAGTGTCTACCTTCAGCTTGACAAATAATGATGCCCTCGCTATTTTCGAGCTAGTTGATCAACACAACCTCATGACTATCTCAAAAAATGATCACCACATCCAATTTACCCTTCGCAGTCCGCTACTTCTATTATAGCTTGGTTTCAGGAGTATGCTAATGTATCCAAATTTTATCTAGTTATTAATTGATGCCAAAACTAGGGATTATTTCGCGGTTACTTTTTCCATGGCGAATTCTTCAGTCAATCTATAACAAACACGTTCTTTCGAGATGCCCACAATCTCTACTATCTCTCTAACCTTAATTTTACGGTTGTCTAGCACCGTAAGTTGAACTTTTCTGATGTTATCAGTAGCGATTGCAGTTTTTGGCCGCCTCGAACGTTCATCTTCAACCAAGCTGATACAACCATGTTTAAATTCAGCTATCAAAAATTTCACACTGGATGATGCAGAGGACCCCTTTCAAATGCAAGAAGTGAGTGTTAAATAACGAATTGACATCTTCAACGCATGTGCCACAATATTTTTGACGAGTTGCACCATCTTCATGCTGAGGTTTGAAACTTCTTAGACCACCCCCGTAATTACTAATATATCCTTCATAGTTACATAAATAGTCATCGATATTCATCATAAAAGTATTATTAATTACAGTATATTATTCACCTTATTATATAGATATCCATTAACTAAGTGATCAATATTAAACGGACCTCTAGATTACAATGGCACTAAAGATAATTGCCTGTTATAAATTTTATTCCTGCCAAACACATGGGAAATCGATGCTTCTAACACTATGGTATTGATCCACAGTTGCAGATATTAATTATTGAACAATTCGAGTTGATTGATTTGAATTACAAGTATCGTCAATAAATATTTCATTGCCTATAAAGTATTTTATGTTGTTATTCATCTACATTGCAAATGATATCCTTGGAAAATAATTTTTTGAAATGTCTATATGGAAGTGATATTCGTTTGAAGTTTAAACGAAGGTATATTAAAAAAAAAACGGATTTTGATATTATTCTTTTCAGTGTTGGGTCAACGTTAAACGAATTACTTTTCAACGTCATCGATTTAAATGTCCTCGTTGCGCTCCGTTGTTCTGCGAAACAAAATGTATTCATGAATCATGAAGCGTGACACGTGCTGTAAGTGGCTCGAAAATAAGAAGCCGTGTGAGCCGTTGTTACGAAGCGGATGTCGCAACAAAGTTACCAATTTGTATATATTTGAATAAGGTTAGGGAACTACAGAATATAAATACGGTAGGCATAAAGAAGAAGTTATATCGGCTTATTCCGAATTAACAAAAATCTTATAACAAATTTTAAAAACTTGACTTATGTACTCGTCTGACAAATGTTGGAGGTGACATAAAACTTCAATAGCCACCCCAACATCTTGTTGTTGAGTGAAGCGTCAAGTCTTTTAATGTGTTAAACATCACAAGAACATGAGGTGTACGATTACATTCTAATTCGGGAAGGATACTTTAATTATCCGAAATTAAAAACCAACTTTCCGGCCGGGGATTGATCCAGTATTCGTCGAATCGGGGAAAAAGTATGTGGACAGTTCAACCACAGAAATGAATGAAAATGTTCTTGTGGTTGGTAGGGAAGATATCCACTTACCCATCAGCTTGTACTTGGGAATTGAGCCAAACGCTCATCTGGAATCGAAACATTCCTTATGTAAAGTATGAAGTACTTTCTATTTATCATCTAAATGAAGATGAAATTATTATTATTAAAATTTGATATAGAAATACGTGGTCCAATTTGTCTTAGTTAGAGAATTGTAAGGCACTAAATATATCTCTAACCGTTGTGAGTTGCGTGCATGTCATAGATATTAGGTTCTACATAGTTTTGCTAAAAACCTGTTATAATCCATTTAACACTGTTTAATAAACAAAAGTAAGATGTTCAAAATGCTATCACCAGCTTGTGTAGAAGCCTTACAGCGATGAACTAAAAATCTTGAATATTTTTTATTTGATCAGCTACAACTTGAATTCTGTTAACTAATTGCTGGCGGCTGGTAATCTCAAATTGGCAAAGTTTTTATTTTACGCTAATTGCAACTCTTTTACCATATTTTCGGCTGCGATAATTTGTCATTTACCTATCAAGAAATATTTTTAAGAACGTTACTTTTCGTAGTATATTTTTCCTTGCAACAAAGGTCGCTTCTGGTATCATCCTGGGTATTTACGATAATTTCTCTGATGGGTCAACTTGAGTTCTGCCACAAAAACTATTTTATTTTAGAACTTTAGGACTCTCAATTTTTGGACCTCTTTTCTTTTCTTATTAACTTTTGACACGAGTTGGGTGTGTATACGAAGTTTTCTCTGTGTGGTAAAACTAATTTGTGCCTTAAGGAAGGTTTTACGTGAATTTTTTCGGCTTTGTTCCGCCCAGAGAAGAAGTAAAGTTTGTCTAGTCACGAGAACGTAGTTTTCTTGGAATTTGAGCTTTGAAAACGACGTAAGTTTTAGGGCTTGGTGTGCCGAACTTCGGCGCTCAGCCCTGCGATGTTTTCTTTCTGTGTGGGAACTCTAATCAAACATTAGGTATGTATTTAAGCTTTGTTGTACAGATTTTCGTCTGACGGTTATTTTCACCGCCCTTTAGAGTTCTTTTGGCGGGCTGGAAAGTCATGTTGCGATAATGGGGAGCATGCGATGAGGATTTCCGGCGTAGTTGAGGCTGAATCAACGTCCCGCTAGAGTTCCCAACTTCTGAATTATCGAAGTCGACCTAGAGTCTACCCAATGGATCGGATAAGTAGTTCCTCTCCATCTAAACCGACACGAGAATAATTTCGTTGCTGCTGGTTACTGAATTCTCTTTTTTTCCTTTTATCAGTCTGGTTTAAGTTGTAACGAGGAGAACTAAAATTTTCCTGATGAATTTAAGATTTTGAAGGTATAACCTTCCGTTGTATTCTTGATTGAGTATATTATCAAGATATCCAATTAATTTGTAGATTTAACTTTAACATTGTAAATAATATTTAACCTCTCGAATTTGTTAGTTAGACTGTTTATATTAACTGATAAGAATAAGTTACTTTTGAACAACCATATTTGGATTTTATTCTTTAGTCTTGATAATTACCTTTTATCAGAAGGAATTTTATAAGTTCTGTCAACCAACAGGATCTTGTAGGGCAGCCGATATACTGGGCATGCCTAGGCATGAATATATATATATAAGTATTTCATACCAAACTTCATTTGTTTTTTTATTGTGTTACTTTCTTACCTTTATGTGAAATAAATATTGTTATCAGTTTAATCTTTTATTTGCGTACCTCTCCACATCTGGTGGCTACGGTTCTGTACCTAACTAAGACGAAGTACTTGAGCTGAGTTTTCACCTAACCCTGTTATCCTGCGCGACTTTTCTGGTTTAGAATCTCGGTTGCCACGATCAAGGTATACGGAAAGGTATTCGTGAATTTTAATGGGTGGCGCCTTCCAATCAAGGTAGCTCCTGCCGTGAGAGCTGATTTTACATCTCGACCCAGAAACTGAACGACCGTCTCTGACTAGACACAACGGCACGAGTGTTTCTAGGAAGGACATCTTCCAGTTGAGCGAATAAGCATAACCTTGAGTTGGGAATACAGTAGTTAGGCGAAGCTGTTGATTTAAGGTAGGTTTCTCGCCACTTCCTCTCCCATTTCCCTCTTTGTCAAAAGATGGGAAGGTGTAACATCATGGTTTCCCAGAATAATGGATTTAATTACGTATATAAATGCACGGCCAATTAGTTATTTGAGAAAAATGTATATAACCAGCAACCAATTTACCTTTCATGAGCACCATTGTGTTGAAACAATATACCTTGAATAATGTTTGCATTAAAGCCTTGTTGACCACTAATATTAAAGAGGATGTTGAATTAACTTCCTTGTTTCGCTACTTAGGTTGTCATTCCTTGAACAATTTAGAAAGATGATTTGTATCTTTAAGAGTTTCATTAAAATATTAAATTAATTAAATTTGCGTTTTCAACCAAGCTGCTGCTTTTGATACTTTTCATTTTAAAAAATCAAGGTTTCCTTCGCAAATAATTTAATTACAATTTGTAACTTCTTACCAGCTCCGCATCCTATTTTCTTATTTCCACCTTTTCATCATATTGTATAAATGAGATTTCTTGAAATTCAAAGAAAGTACCTTATAAGTAAACATAATATTAGCCACAGTAAGAGTCAGACGAGTTTATTTATTATACACATACATCAGAATGCAATCAGTAGCAAAAGTCAAATACAATGCAACAAACCATAGCTACCAAATACGCTAAATCGCCTAATTGTCATTACACGTGATCACCTTCCGTGCTCTACCTTTACCTTATATGAAAAAATAATGTAAAAAAAAAGAAAAAAAAATGTAGACCAAAATAAATTTTAATTTTACCATCTGCCATGTATCGTGTTCGAAACGCAACAGACTATCTACATAGACTCCCATGTTTTCCACACATTCAGCGAGTATAATTTTAGCGGATTTGACCGAAATTTCCAATTTTTTTTCCAGGTTAATAATTAAACAACTGCTACTCCTCACAATACCAACAGATGACACTCAGATCTGCATTGATTTGTTCTTGCGCTACCTGATATTGGGAAGAATTAACTGAGAGATACAGCTGCGTGTTCATCAGCGCATAGATGATATTTGCTATGCTGGATCACCGAGGGAGATGTGTATAGAATGAATAGTAACGAGCCTAATATAGTACCTTGTGGAACACCATTTCTAATAGTTATAGTATCAGAACCGGAATCATGCACCTTAACTTGTTCGGTTCTCTCTTCAAGGTAAGATTGAAGTAATTGTAGAGCTGATCTTGAGAAGCCTTGTCATGGTGTACGATGTCGAAGGCTTTGCTAAAATTTAACAGCACAAAAACTGTGACTTTGTCTTCATTTCTTTCTTTCACACAATATGTGATGAATACAACGGTAACCCAATTTAAGACCCCATTGAAATCCTGGCTAGGTGTTAATAAGAAACTAACACGGCTGCCTCTTAAGGGAGCTCAACAGTTATTGAATTAGGAATAGATTTAATTAGAGAGGCTTTCCAATGTGTCGGATAAATTGATTTTTCGATACAGTAATGAAATATATGTAATACATATTCCATTGGTAAAGTGGAGGTACACAGATTTTGATCATGCGTGCATCAAAGTCGTCTATACCACAAGCGTTTGTTTTCAGATTGTAGTATGTCGATCTCCGATACAGTTTGAAAAACAAACGATGGATGATTCAAGAAGTATGTCGTAGTACCTGTCAGCCAACACGATAGGAGATACCACAGAATTAGCAAAATGAACATTTAACATATCTGCGTCAGATATATCGCCATTGTTTCCTTTTCCAAGGTTAATTTCAGTTTCCTAATTTTCTCTGTACAGAATCGTACGATTAAAAGCTAATTTTCTGCGATTTATTATTAACTGCATAATGGCAAATAAAGATAGCTTTTTTTAGTACAGCAAGGATATCATCTACGCAAATGTTACAATGACGATAGTCAGGGCTATGGGGTAGTAAAGCAAAAATTAAAGTATCTGTACTCTCCGCACCACAAATTATTTAATTAAATTCGGAATTGTTTCGTGAATTCATAGATTTATGTAGTACTCCATACATTCCTTATATTTGCATAGTTCAACTGATTCACTCCAGAAGGTTCTTTAATTTTTCGAGTGGTCAAGAAATTATTTATCAAAGGCTATTTGGTTGTTGGGTAGTAATTCAAACAATTCGATTTGTTTACTGGAGGGTTGCTTGAGAATCGAGATACTCTGAGAAATTCTTATTAAGTATACTCCATACTCCATATACAGGTTGGAATAAACGATGAATGCGGTTTGGTAGCCTATGTATCGCAGAATGAGAAGAAGGTATTTCATTTACCTCAATTTCAGCATGCATTATATGTCTAATGAGAGAATACATTGGAAGTTTAATTAACATTCCCTTGTTCGACTCATAAGTAGACCCCCTTAAAGCAAAATTTATGTTACAACTGGGACCCGACAAAGATTCTTATTTTAACTAATGCAAATATAATCAAAAGTAACAGAATATGCGCGTTAGTTATTAATGTTATGGGAAACCCAAGAGTTTAGCAAACAGAGAGCACACGACAACTATCTGAAATAATTTCTTCGTGTAAAATTTAACCAATTAAGCGAAGAGCTTCTAAATTTTACGGTCTACCAGCACATAAAGTTATTGGCACTTTTAAAATATAAATATAAATATCGCTTTCTGTTTTGAACCTCTTTGCAATTTTAAAATGTTATTGGTGGTATAGCGACTAGTTGACGAAATCTGAGAACAATAAATTATTCAATTTAATTATAGTGTTTAACTTGCAATGTCTAGTAAGTTCAAAGAGCTAAAAGGTACCAGGTAATTTATCTTTGAAAGTCTTTTTAGTTATTTGATGTACTCTATACAGCGCAAGAATGATTTACAGTGAGTTGTTGGTTTCATTTTTTCAATACTTCTGAATCTGCCAATTTTTACACTTTAATTCAAACTTCCCTTTCTAGATTTTCTCAACACCTCTTTAGTATTTTGTCGATTAACTTGTTTCACATCATATACAGGCTTCGGTGGTATATTATCCTGTATTCCATTGACATGTTCAAACCATCTTAATTGACCTTCTTCTGCA
The DNA here is from genome assembly GCA_902654985.2 of Oryctes borbonicus. Classification (NCBI taxonomy): domain Eukaryota; kingdom Metazoa; phylum Arthropoda; class Insecta; order Coleoptera; family Scarabaeidae; genus Oryctes; species Oryctes borbonicus. The sequence continues at coordinate 1,613,303 of LR736874.1, forward strand.
GTTCTTCTTCATTTCCTCTAAACGTCTCGTTTTCAATTTCATTCTTTCGTGTTTTTTCTTTCGGAGAAAACGGATTTCTCCGTTGCATCCATCTGATAATAATGGTGCAATCACCTTCCTTGTAATTTCGTCTTCACTTCTTTGGGTATCTACTTCTTTATCTCTACTATCTTCCAAAAGTTCATTTTTGAGATTTGTATCGCTTTACGATTATCACTATTAACTAAAAAATGTTACAATATACAGGACGTTCCAAAAAAAGTGACAGATTATTTTTTTAATTAAAAAAAAGCTTCAAATAATGTACGACAATATTGTACAAAAAAGGCAATCATTAACACAATTATGCAACTCGATCACAGACTTTTGTAAATTGTTACATGTTGTTGTCACAGATAACGCTACAAAGTTGTGGTCAAGTTTCTATTGTATTGTTTCATATAGATGTATTTTCCATTTGTTCCAGCAATGTTTGCACCGAGACGTATAGACTAAGATAATGGCAATTTTATACACAAAAGATCTTAATTCTTTTAACATTTTTGTTTCTATATAAGTTGTCCCATCGAAATACACCAATCTAAACGCACCAATGGCAAATAGCGGCATTAGAAACTATGTGATAAATAGGTATTTATATTATGGTAGCTGCCTTAATTCCTTCCAGTCTTCACTAGACATTATTACCCAATTAAAATTAACACGCGGTGTAGTCAGTTCAGTTTGGCATATTTGCGAACCCATTCAACACAATTTGGCGTTGCTTGGAAATTAGATAAAAGACAAGTTTGTGACAATATCATATACACCCTCAAATCAAGAATACGCACACAGATTTATTATTTACTTAGAAGCTGACATACATCCCACCATGTATCTCCTTTCATGTATAGCTTGATATGTTCGGATTCTATAACAATACCTTTTAACAATAATTGCGAGTATAATTTCCAGGCTTTTCCCGTTTGCTTGATGGTTTGTGTTATCTAACCTTAATTGATTTTTGTTATGGATAAATCAAGAATGCTTCAATAATTTAGGTTTCGATGAGATTAAGGAACTGTGCTGGACTCCTTACTATAAAATTGTAGTATCTCATCAAATAATATTGTCGAATTTTGTCATAGAAAGGTATGGTGATTACATACAATTTCTAATAATCCTTATTCAAATGTAGCAGCCTTTTGAATAATATTGTTGTAATAATGATAGCAAGGACTGTGGGGTAGTACAGCAAACAACACTAAAGAATCGGCACACTCCACACCGCACAATTTTAATTAATTAATCCGCAACAACCGTTTCGAGGATGCGTGGAACGTGGTGTGAAAAAAGCTTAATTCTAATATGCCGGTTCTATCCCTACTTTCGAAAAAAATAGTGTTTTCTTACATCGTTCGGTCACATAGTTGATAATGGGAGCCACGCGTTGTGGAAACAGCTGTTCCGGATTAATTAATTAAAATTGTGCGGTATGGAGTGTGCCGATACTTTTGTGCTGTTTGCAATATTGTTGCATTTTTTCGTACAGGAGTGGAGCCAATAGTAAGTAAATCTTACTTCTTGATAACGTAAACTTACGTACATTATTGTAGCAACCCGTTAGCTACAATCGAGTAGCAGGGATTTACGCCCACATATTTTTTTAGAAACAAATTCTAGTAAATCGTTCTACAATTGATTGATTATTTGTAACCTTTTTTTCGTGATCCGTATTCACGCGTTTTTGTATTCCACGTTAAAAGAAGACTATGATTTGCAAGATCTACCTCACATTTGCCGAGATATTTAATTTATTTTTCTTTTTAAAAAGCTATACTGGAATTCGTTAGTTTAAACAAACCATCATTTATCTATTGAGGCATTTTCTAGGATTGAATATTATACTGGATATTTAAGAATCTGCAATATATTATTGCTAGTAAATTTAATTGTATTTGACAACATGTGTATGGTAGTAGAGACCCGAATGACGTGATTCCCTTGTATAGATAAATGATCCTGTCGCGGGTCAATAAAGCATCATTACTTTAAAACGCACACGGACAAACTTGAATCAGTACAGTTGAAAATTATGGGACAGCAGACCTTTGCATTTTTAAAATAACAAGAAACTACCACTGCTAAGAATTACAACAGGTTTTTTAATCTAACAATATATGTAGTTGACCAAACGCAAATTATAGTTGGATTTAACATAAAGTTGTTGCTGCATCATATTTTCAACATATTTGCTTCCACAAGGTAAGTATGCTGACCTACTGCAACTTCATGTCGTGTTATTGCACATACGATTTAGCTCTATAAAATTCTTTATAATCATCGTCTGAAATGCTGCACTCAATTGATTTTCATACTTCACCATTTTTCTCGCGATGAACAAACACCTTCTCATTATCACGTCAGAGAAGAATAAACATTTTAACACCGTTCCTCTGACTTCCTCACAAGCTCCCCACAAATGTTTTATAGCGAATGTCGGCATTCGTTTTTATTGGGCTTATTCGCCTTATAAGTTATGTTATAATAAATTGGGAAATAGAGATATGTTTTTATAAAATCTCTATAAAAAGTTCTCTTTTGTATTTGTAACCCTATATACACTACACCATGGTATCGTACTAACAATTCATTTTCTAATTTGATAAGTGTTGTAATTTATCAAAGTCGTTTTTAAAATATTAATTTAAATTCAATTAAAATACATCAGGCAGCAGCCAACCCATAAAATAATAATACACACGGTAATAAAAGTCGATCTGTGGCGGGATATATGTAGGGGTATTCTGCAGAGTATATTCTGGCCGTCATAATACCGGCGAATAAGCTTGCTTTTGCCGGCAGTTTTCATTATTTCCTTTAATTCTCCTCTTCGTTTTCCTTTTTTGCCATCATCCGAGCGGCGGGAACCGGGCCGAGAGGCATCAGCAGCACAACGCTAAGAGTGTATAATCCCGGCTTTCGCGTGGGAATCGGTAGGAAAATAGAATGAAGAAAAACGGCTAATTAATTCTTGTGCTCGATTTCGCCGCGCGTATTCCATTTTCGATATGTATGCAAAAACCGGACGCCACGAAGACGTAAAGCTTGAATAAACGGTAACATTTCGAATAACGATAAGACGCAATTATAAAGCAGAGGCGGGCCTGTCCTAGAAGCCAGCCGAGCGTAGAAATCAATAGCTCGAAAAAGGATTCCGAAATATCAATACATATTACAGTAAAGTTGAATTAGATGTAATCTTTCAAACTTGCCTAGTATAGCGGTCGTAGCTAACATTCGTATAATCCCGATTGAAAAATATATTTGATATTTAATATACAGCGTGTTTAGCCAGTGTGGAGTGAGAAGATAATTCATTCCCTGAGTAATTTGACTAGCACTGAATAATATAAAATTATACTCAAGTATACAGGATGTTCAGTTTCCGTAGCGCAAGTTTGGTTTTCTGAATAGAACATCTTGCGTATTGCCTATTTTAGTTTTTGAGATAATTCAACATAATTTGAGAAATGAAGTACTTCTTGGAATTTGCAGCAATACATCGAAAGCTGTTTTATATCAACTAGCGTCTACATGAAGGCCATCGAAATCGTTCAATTTTTCTTAATGCAATAATTTATTATTTCATTCTTTTAAATACGTTTAACATACATAAACTGTAAGAAAGAACAAGAATGTTAAAGGAACACAAAAGTATAGAAATATACAAAAATAAGAATTTTTATTTTGGATTTCGATATAGAAATGGTGTTTGGCCACAAATTATTCTTCCTCTAGCTTGCCGGGGGAAACTATTAATTCTAGATGCTGTAAAGGCGTGCAGTAAGAATTTTTTCCCCTTCACCATTTACTATATGTGACGCTTCCGATACAGACACAGAACCTGAGTTAAACCTTCGATTAACCAACACACTAATTGTTCAAGTTGGACGGGTTCTAAACGCATTGTAAAACAATAGAATATGAGCCAGAAATGATAATAATCAATAAAAAAAATGTGCTGAACATCCCCTCCACCTAGGAGCGAGAGAGTTAAGAGATAATATTATCTCCCTACAGCGACGATTGTGGTGCAACAGATGAATAACTTTTCTGTACATTTTCTCCATATTATAAATCTGCATTTCTAATATAATATTCTTCTACAATAATTTAAAGGAGAATGTCATTCGTACTTCAGTTCTAATATAGTAAATTAAATATCTTTCTTGTTAAAGTTGTGTCCATTGGTAAAATTGCAGTTGTTGTGTAAGAAAAAAAAAACAAAAAGATAAAATAATTAACAGAAAAAATAAACAGTTCAATTAGGTGGTACTGACGTACTGATCTCCTGCAGATCCTAAACTAACCTAAAGTGAAATAAATTAAACTAAACTTCTTCAATATACACAGATCATGTGAATTATTAATTGATTTCGGAAAGTCAGATTTCGTTTCAATTTTTCCTCTTTTTAAACATTTCAGTATACATAGAGAAAAACAAAGGAAATTAAAAACGAAAGAGTTGCTTTTCATTTAAAATTTATACGTAGAATAATTGAATTAATAATTACACGTCCAATCATAGACATTCGTATATGTAGGCATTAATACATTAAAAATAGCCCACCAGATTTAGTTTTGTTGTCGCGCATTAGCTGCAATGTGTATGGTGTGTATGCGTTAATATTTGATGACGCAGCCTTGGATGCATTGATTTTCAGTTTCGACACGTATTTTAAGCGCTTCCTGGATGTTTATGAATTAGTTACAGAAGTAAAAATTTGATGCCATTACATTGAATTGTATCGGCTAACACAATATCGAATTACGTAAAATAATATATGCATGAACGCATAGATAATGCGTGCATATTTAATATTTCATTTCCAGGTTTTTGAACTGCTGCCATATAGTCTATACTTTTGTCTCCACGAGGTACATAAGACAGAGGGTGCGGTAGCAAGCAATCACGAATTCTATTTCGTTTCTTACGATTTTTAGTTGGAATTAAATCCAGATATGCCGCCAAGAATGAGGTTTAATCGCATAACTATAGCCAGTTCGAGAACGAGTTTAAGAGATTACGTTCGTTCATAAGCATTTCGAAGCATAGTGAATAAATATACAGATTGTATCCCACGCATGTGTGAAGCTATGGCATTCTGAAACGAATCGACAATTAAATTCACGATAAAAATACAGCTTCATTGAGGAACAAAAAAGAAGAAGAAGAATTGGCTCTGGCAGTTCTGATATGTCAGGACACTGGGAATGAAATAGTCGAATACGTTTCCTAGATTTAAGAAAAACTGGAAAACTGGAAGGAGGTGTAAAGCATGAACAATAATAACATTTATTAACGAACAAGACGATATTTAATTTACGAAATTACAACTGAGACACAACTGAAATTATTTTTTAAATAATAATAATAATAATGTGTAGTGTTTTATTAATTCAATAATATATATATATCCTGGTAAATACAAAAAAAAAATGAAAAAACTAAACGATTCAAGATCAGTTGAATGCAGAACGCAAGCGACTGCTCTCCTCTTGAACCATAAACGTAAAAACAAGCGCGTTAATAATCACAGATAGAAATATCATACGAGTAAAAGTACAAAATTACATAACAAAAACAATTAAATCTATAAGAAAAAACATCAAATTGACTAATAGGCAAAGCTTTCATTTACCGCAAAAGTAAGCTCTTAATTAGGCATGAAATGATGGAGTATACAACAAGACCTTAAACGAAGCAGGAATACAATTTTATTAAAGAATATAGTGTTACGCAAAGCAACTCTGTCGGACATATTCAGCCAGTGTGCCAGTTTTAATGCATGAGAAACTCGTTTATATCGACGAATACAGGGAAAGTATATATTATAAGTGTGCGAGCACCAGCGGTCGAGGTATATTGTCGATAACAATTTTGATGTGAGGTAAAACTAAATAACATTGTTTAGAATGCCCAAAAACCAAGACGGCCAATTTGACAGGATTAGTATAGAGTGAATACTTTACAGCACAACTTACAAATAAAATATTCACTTGAACAAAACTATTTAATTGAAATAAAAAAAAAAGAAAAGTTACGCTTGTGTCTTAAAAAACTGTTTACACGGCGGACAATGTTTAAATTAACAAGAAATACGGTCAAGATGTCAAAAAATAAACAACTAAATAGAAAAAAAAAGCCTACAAAAGAAAATACAGCGCAATAGTCACATAGAAAGTCATACAAAATAAATGGTTCTAAGCTTAGGTTCAACTGGATCCAGTTTTACAGTGTTGCGGAGTTATACTAAATTTTGAACGAGCAAATTAAATGTTTACGGTTGAAGTTTGACAATTAACACGTGTCGAAGCACTAATAACTAGGTACACATGTACTTAACATAAACAGATTTGACCTTGACTTGACGGATATATAATTCGTTAACTAAAACAAACGCACAAAAAAATAAATAAATACAGTGTTCAATGACGAAGAAAAGACAGTTAAATTAAAAAAAAAAAAGACAGAATGTTTGTACGCAGGTATTCATTTACTGTAAGCTGGCGTCGTGTCTAATGAAATGTAAAGTTCTGACATTGTGTCGATTGCGGCTTCTACCGAAAGTTGCCGAAAGTAACGGCGTAGTCGACGTGCGCGACGGTCGATTTCAAGGGTTGTTGTTGATGGCGGTCGCCTAGATGGATATTTCACGTAGATTCTGGGGCCTATACGAGGACTCAGAAAAGTGAAGAAGCGTAAGCTTGATCGACTAGTTCCCGCCAACTAGAAGTGGAAGGGGAGCCGGAGGTAGGGAGTTGAAATTTTACAAATTAAAAGAAAATGACTGAATAAGATTCAACGAAAGTTTTCTAAAAATAAAAGGATAGTCGACCACCAACTTGAGATTCGGTTCCTACCAAGAGCCTCATTAACCAATCAGTGTGAAGGGACGCTAACTTCGTATTGGCCATCGGTCAATACAAACAAATACGCGATACAGTGTTGGTCAAGAAAAAAAAAGGTAAAACGCGCGAGAACAACTGTTAAGGAAAATTCTGATGCAACAAAGTGCCAGCATAAAAATTAAACTGACAATATTGCAAGGGCTTAGTTATGTTGAAACTATAAATAGCAAATAACAGTAGACCCAAAATATTTCCCTGGGACACACCAGATGTAACTAATTGTGGAGTAAAAAAAATTGTCTCTAATACGAACCCGTTGTGTATGATTAAATAAACAGCAACAAAAAAAGTTAATCGCAGTACAAAGGGCAAGACTACCAACGACAAGAAATGATTAATAGTATCAAACGCCTTGCAATATTCAAGAATTTATTAAATTGTCATCAGTAGCTTTAAAAAATTCATGGGTAATATGGGATAAATCGGTAGCACAGCTGAAGTGTAAACGAAATCCACACTGCTCACAGGATAAGATGCCGCTATTATCCAAATAAGCACTTAGTCGTCTCTCAACTACTTTCTCTAAGATTTTCGAAAGCATTGGAAGAATAGATATTAGTCTGAGATCATTAAAAGTGTTGGGATAAGATATCTTACGGAGAGGTAAGACCAGCGTATCCTTCCAACAGTTAGGAAAGACGCCTTCAAGTAAACACGATTTGATCAAATGCCTAATTACAGAAAGAAGAAACGGACAACATAACTGTACCATTTTGAGATAGACATTGTCTGAACCGCAGGATTGGGTCTTGAGAGAAGTAATTATGGTATCAACATCAGATAAAGAAACTAGAGTAGAATTGAAAGTTGCGTTACTGAACCAGTTGTTGTTTAATGTGATTGAGCGTAGCAATATCGGTTGAGTTAACGGTAAACATATTTATATCTTCTGCAGTATTTAAATGAATAGATAGGCCAGATGATTGTTTCCGATTGAAGACATAGAAGTTTTAATTTTTTCCAAGGACCAGCGGAATCACCATTAATGGCGGTCTAGAGCAAATAGCTTCTCTTGGCGGATAGAGGATGTGGTGAAATTCCGGAGTTGTTTGTAATAGTTAAAGGAAGCCTGTGTCCTCTTAATTCTAACATCACGAAAAGCCTTATCTCTTTAAGCCCCTCAATAGCCTAATATTATCAGTTAGCCAGCCAGGTTTTTGGAAACTGCAGGAGTATGAATATTAAAAATAAAATTTATAAAGTTGTTAAAAAAGTTTTATCTAATATCAATATCACTAATATTGTATATAAAATGCCAAGTTTCTGCAGGTCATTAAAGAACTGCTAACAAAATTATAAATGTCACGAAAAGTTTCAGATTTGGGCACACTACGTGGAGTATTGAAGTCCACAGCAATGAAGATCAAGTAATGATTTCATATGGAAAGATCAGTTAAAACAGCGCTACTAGTTGGTTTCGTGTTTGATAAGACCAAAATGAGATCAATAAGAGTAGAAAAAAATGAAGTAACCCGAGTTGGGTTATCGACAATTTGTTGCAGACCTAGAGTCGCAGATGTTATGAATCAATTGACAGGAATGACTGTTGTTATATATTGAAATCTCCTAAAGTAATGATCTCGTGATAATTTAAGATAAAATCAAGAATATTCTCAAAAGAGATGGTAAAAGCATTAAGATCAGAGCCAGGAAGCCTGCCAACCCCAACATAACCATTATCAATTGTAATTTTTACCCATAGGTGTTCAATAATATTTTCATTGATATCCAAAATACAAAAGGTAAAGGTATTTTTGATGTAAATCGATAGCTGCCAATTAAAGTAAAACCATCAAGAGCATTACAAAACCCAGTCCCCAGCCATGTCTCAACTATTAAATCAAAAGTGTGAGTTGCAAAATAGTCCTTAAATAAATGAAAATTGGATAACAGTGAACGCACATTAATAGGAACAAATGAAAGCATCACCGAACTAACAGTTGCATGCAATGTGAAAAAAGTTAACGTGACTATACCACAGTTTTGAAATAAGTAATACAAATACGCTAGTTACAATGTAAAAACAAAAGTCACTGCAAAAAATTGATTGAAAATTATAGTTCTCTTAAACACAAGTAAATAGATAAAAAGTATGTGCCAAATTAAAAATCAGGTGCGAACAGTAAATAAATCTGAACAGAAATCAGAAGTAACAAAGTAAACAACAAACAAGAATGCCAATTATTTATTCGTTTCACCAAGACCAACTCCTCCTGCTACCTAGATAGTAGGATAAGAGGAGTTGGAACTATTGGGAGAGTTCCTAGTAACTTTTGTATCGAACATAAGTAACTAGCTTAATGCACAACACGTGGCGTTAATAGTGACTGTTTTCGATGTCATATAAATTGTAACATTACAATATATGATTTTTTTTGTAATTATTTAATATTTTAATGAATGTTTACGTCAATAAAGATTTAACACTCTTTACTGTATGCAGATGTTGTTTGTGTTGTTAATTTAAATTATTCTAAATTATTAATTAATTAATTAATTAATTTCTAAATTAATTAAAATATTCTTACTTTCGATGAATTTTTTAAAGAATTCTTGCTTTAAGATTCACTTTTTGGTATATAATATCACAAATAGTTCAATGCCTTGCATCGAATTTAATAAATATTTGACAACCTGAATATTAGAACTGCCTGTACGGTTGTGTATATTTTAATGTTTCCACAAATATTCATGGGATAGTCTTCCGCAAAATTTTAATTATTGCCTCCTTTAACTTTTTTTTTGATTTTCAAAATGATCTCATATCAACTTTTAAAACGCCTATAAAGGTTATGTTTTGATCGCATGTGATGTCAAATAATAAACTGAAACTGGTAATACAACATATGATTGGATACGATTTGGCAACCCTGAATGGAGTTCCCATGAGACGTATACTGCACACGGCCCTTATTGGGGTTAGAGGTCGAAGCGCGCCAAAGTAAAACAAATCAAGTTGAGTGCTGGTCTCAGTGTTGCGAACCACATAGATGCATATGATAGGAATCTAGAGTGATGGTCCATCGTGATGAATTATTGGTGCGCCTGCACCTATGGAGCATCTTAAGAAGGTCTCCCCCAGCATTCGCTAAATTAAGTGAGAAAACCCACGGAAAACCCTGTGAGGGTTCGAACCCCGTACCTCAAGGCTAATGTTCGAACTAAGCTGCTAAGCATTGCGCCACCAGTCCCGTCGATATGTAAAATACCAAATATTACTACTAGTAAGGATCGAAACGTAAAAAAAAAGTATTTCAGAATTGCTATTACCACTTGTTTAGTTAAAAAAGGAATTTGTACTAAGTGCGGATCGTATCCTGTTTAGGACCATCAGTAATACGGCAAGCATTAAAAACTATTTCTTGCTTGCGCTTGTGTAAAGAAATAAGTACGGCCTACTAAAGAACTTCACGTATCTACAAAACTAAAACTTAAACAAAAAACACCAAAACAAAACACAGAGGGTAAGTACTTTATAAGAAAGGTTACGTTTACTAAAACAACTCAAGAAACTTCTACGAAATGGCCAAAACTACCTAGGAAGGTTTACTTTCGGAGAAGGGTAATCCCATTGCAGTATTATAGTAAACTCTTTTTCTAAGTATTAAACAAGAAGTTTCGTTTGGTGGAATTTCGTTTTTCTTCATATACACACTTACGAAGCGAAGAATTCTACTGGTTACTGAAAGTTATCCAAATAGTTTGTAAGATACGAAAAGAATGGGAAAATACTTTAATATGTATATACCTACGTACATACACTGCTGTTCATAAGTATTTGGACAGCCAGAATTATTGTCATTAAACACTGATGCAAAAGTGAATACTTTTTTTATTCACATATGTTGTTAATAAAAACAACCTACTATATAAAAACTTTTACCTATTCTTGCAAACAAGTTTGATGGAGTTTCCGGTGTTATCGAGGTCCATGCTTCTTGGACATCCTTCCGTACATCAGCACCCGATGTTGGTGTGGATGTCCGCACTTCCCAATCGAGTGGATTCTCCATATGTTGTAAAATTTCTTTGCAGATTTGAGATGTTTTGAATAATTTTCTTGATGACAAACAAAATTCGGACCCGAAAGTTTTATTCTTGAAAGTACGGCATTGTTTTCTAGAATGAACTCTGACAATATCACCCACAACCGCCAAAATAGCCCCAAATCGCAACAGAGTGGACATTAGATATCAAGCGGTTTCTGCTCATATAAAATCACTGAAGCAATGTTATATTGATTCATATTTTAACACCGAAGTTTCATTAAAATATACCGTTTCGATATTTCTCACTTTACATTCGAAGCAAGTTTAATATGAACAATTTAAAAATATATGGACATATAAATATATGTCAGATTATGGCAGGTTTAAAAATAACCAACGTTCCAAGGTTATTTCTAAACTTGACGATCGTGAATTGTACGTGCCAGTTTAATCAAGGTTTCTTTCGGACGAAGTATAAACATATGTAAATCTAATACAAATTGTAGGTGCAGGATGATAGTATTTACGCGTAGACATCATTAACATATGCATGAATCTTCATCTGTATTTACTTTAGTAGTCTGCAAATGTTTACATTTTAAGTCTTGAGAGCTGAGTCAAGCCTAATGGAAATATTACAGTTTATGCTACGTTCCGGAAGTACGTAAACGGTACCTTGATAAGTGTTATGGTGCGATATTACGTGAAATGGACGAGATTATAACATACCTAGCTATAGTATAGCTAGTTGAAACGTTTGGTATTTTACTATCTAGTTTGGAGTCTTCAATAACTTCTACCATTTAAAAAAACGACCCCCTTTCAAATATAATTCTGAAACAGTGAGTGATTAGTAAAATTCTCCACTTACCGTGCGCTTCGCGAAATTAGCAGAGACTAGGCAGACTCGTATTTTGCCGATTCTCGGGGAAACCAGAAGGCAACACAAATCCATTCTCATGAGACGAATAAACACGAGTCGGTCTAGTCTCTGCTAACTTCGTGAAGGGCGCGGAAAGCGGCGAACTTTAGCGATTAGTAACTGTTTTTTTTTTGTGAAATTGTTTTATTTGTCAACATAATCTACTAATGGGTCTATACACTTTTCTCGGCGATGCACCCATCTCCTTAATCCGTTCAAATAGTAGTTAGCATATTTTTCTGTAAAAGAGGCGTTATGATGGACTCCTCATTCCATGTAAATGTGAGGCTAAACCTAGTGAATAGAATTAATGGTCTATAAATTCGAATTCCAATTCGTGAATTTTTGCCAGGGCGGTCATGGCAATATATTGTCTTCGTGGAACAAAACGCTTTTCTTCAAATCTGCCCGTTTTTCCGGAATTTCTGCCTTCATACTTGTCATACTAGTCATCATTACTCGTCAACAAGCAATGATACCTAATACGCTTCCGTTATTGTTTTGCTTTTTCAATATAATCGATGAACACAAAAAATTGCCATCACTTTTCCAGCCAATAGAACAATCTTTGGTTTTTCAGAGCCGATTCAGTCCGCTATTTCAGCTGTGCTTTGGCTTGAAATTTTGTCTGTAGTTATGAATAAATTTCTTTCGTTTAAAATGAAATATTCACTGGAATGCGTTTTTCATCTCGAGTCAGGAAGCACCCAACGCGCGGCTAGCTTTTTCATACACCCAGTGGTTGCAGTTTTTGGCCGTTCATCGTCTCCGACCACGTTTAGGTTGCATGGATGTATGCCTTTCATATGCAAGAATTTAATGACAACATTTGATTGTTTCCATTTTCAACAGAATTACACAAACGACTGTTAAGCAGCTGAGCGTACAACATGGCTTAAATTTTCAAAAGTTTTAACATATGCGCAATTACAGTACCAGAATAATTTTGTTGAGTAAAGCCATCTTGACGTTGAGGCTTGCAACTTTTCAGATTAGCCTGCTACTTTCTCAAATATTTAAAAAGCCCATCTTAGCCGAAAATTAAATACATGAATATTCTCAAATTTTGTTTCATCAGTGTAGAATATCAATTTGGCAATGATAGTTTGTTATTTGAGTTAAATTTTCATTTGTTATTTTAGTTGTATGATTCGATAGAAACTAGCTGTATACTGTGGTAATAAAAATGACATTTTTGAAATAAAGTATGGCAGTCTACTCCTTGTAAACTATTTCAAATTTCGACAAATATCGCTAGCATGAAAAGCAAATTTATTTCTTATTATCTAGCATAAAAATAGCCATCAATCTTGCAACTATTTCGTTGCTATGGAGCGAAATTGCTTTCTTAAAAAAAAAAACAATCTACTCTCTTTTTACATTTTCAAAAATGGTTTTTTTCTTTCTGCGATAATATAATTGCGTAACGTTTCTCATTCTTAATACTTCCGAGAAATATCGATTTTGAAATATAAATATGTATATAAGTACATATACACGAGTTAGAACCAACCATCACACAAAAGAAGAGTGGAATTTAACGAGACACGTAGTTGCATCTGAAATCTAATGCAATTTGGTTGAGTTTCTGAAATTCCAATCTTCTACATTTGTTTTAATACACTTTCATTTTTGATTTAATTTTGATGTTCGAATCTTTTTACGTGCAAGAAGAAATCAAGGGGTAATATATCTGGTAACTATGCAGGCTTTTTAATGACATCACATGTCTGGGAAATGTTAATTTAACAATTCCCCGCCATCTAATTCGGAATGAACACAAATGGGTTAACCTTCAAGTGTCATTTAGGCAAATTCAATGCAGGGGTCTAACGACAAATTAACAAAGATATAAATTAAGAACGTTATATATTGAAAGCTATGGTCAAATATAACGTCACTTCAGCGTATTTCATTAAATTATGGTTATTATTATTAATTTTTCTTTATTATGTCTGCTATGGTTCAGAAATATACCAAAACGACACAAAAGTAAATTATCAGCTGTTGAAATGAGATTTTTGAGAAGAATGGAAAATAAAACAAAAATATGTAAGATCAGAAACACAATTTTGAAAATAAGACTAGTAGTGAAAAGAATTGAAGAAGCACAATTGAAGTGGTATGAAGACACGAGAAGGATGCGAGAAGCCAGGGAAGCTTGACGGATGTTCGAACCTAAAACAAGTAAAAGTAAAACACGGGGTTCTGGTCTATCGAGGAGAACATGGTTGGAAGAAATAAGAGCATCAAAGGTCAGAGGAGTCAAATAGAATGCAAGAATACATGCAAGCTATGGAGAGATACTTGGAAAAAACTAAGTTTAGACGAACCAACTCCATCCTGTAGAAGAGTAGAACGGTTTAAGGATTATGTATGCGCTTGGATGATTCAGCTATATTCTTCTGATCTCATGTACTTACACTTTAACACCCTTTCTTCTCAACAATGTTGCCAAAATTGAAAGAGTGCGTGAATAATAAAATATAAAGAATAAAAATGGGGGTTCATAGCTACTAGGTAGTTATCGAAAATGTATTTATAAACTAGAGAATGTAAATTTCAAATAATATTCGAAACGTTTTTTAACAAGTTTCAAGCACCGTGCAGTATTTTTGCCACTACGCATAACAATACCATAAACCGTTATAACAGTGGATTTATTTTTTATATTCACGTAAATGCAGATAATTACTGAAGATGCAATAAATAGTACGTGCAACTGTGTAGTAAATTTAAACGAAAGGTAGAGCTAAAAGGCATTCCAATAAATGGCAAGCTAAATGCATGCTGTACCGCCGTATTCACTCTGACATTTTAACATTTATCCAGGTTAATAAATTAGGTACCGTTACAGGCTTCAATTATCAGGTTTAGTTACTTTCACATGGAATACAGAAAAGTATTACCTCCGTCGAAAATGAAAGTTACAAATCAAGATACAAAAAGCACATATTAGAAACTGGCTTTAGGATTACACAATTTCATTCCGAGTATTGGCCGGTTGGCAGTTATTATTATTTCAAGAAATTAAGCTTGTATTGACTTTTGACGTTTCTGATTCGCGAAAAGGTCAACTTAGGTAACCAATCGTATGGAAATAATGAATTATTTGGTTAATAAAATAATTCATAGTAAATATGTATTTGTCATAACTTTGAATACCTATAATTGGTCCCGAACTCTAGAAAAATCTTCAGATATGTTAATTGGAGTTGTAGAGAAATTCAATAAAGATTCGCTTTAATGCAATTGACACAAAAACAGTATGTACGACACACTTCAATTCTGCAAGCTCCAATAATTTTGTCGCAATTAAATATACATAGCGTGTGCACCTAGCGCGTAGGTGGAAGATAGTTTCTTTCCTGAGGAATTTAGAAAAAGTTATTGCTAGACAAGTTCTGCACGACTTAGAATTATGCCCAAGTATACAGGATGTTCAGTTTCTGCTACAAACGATGCAAGTTTGGCTTGTAAAATAGAGTATCCTGCAAATTATTATGTTTTTGGATGCCTCTCTTTAATTCAAGACAATTTTCTTCAATTCCTACACCTATCTATAAAGTTCGTCATTTTCCGTGCGCTTCACAGGCGTCGGTATGGAAGTTGTCGTTCGGGTGTGTGATTCCTAATATATGCGCTCGTTTTCTGAATATAAGCATATTTTTCCCTCACGGCGGACACGTAACCAACCAAATAGCTTGATTAGTTTTCTGGAAACTTTTTTAATAAAAATTTTATATTAAAATTAATAAAACGACCAATTCTTTGAGCAGTTTTGGTCTAAATATTTATTTAGATAAACTTGTGACGTTTCAGCAATAAATTTCGTCTTTGTCAAGTTATAATAATTGCAAGAGTTAAATTAAAAATTAAAAAAATATATAGTAAATGAGTTTTGTTACTAATAGAACAATCAAAAATAAGAGCGTCCAACAGAATAAATGTTGGAATGAAAACTGCTCAAAAAAAATGGCCGTTTATTAATTATGATCCAATAACATTATACCATACACACCTTAAAATGATGAGTAATATTAACAGCCAACAATAAGATTGATAAGATTATAGATAAAATTCATCAAGATTTTTCCCATAAAATATGTTTTTTACTCAAATATATCGTGTATTTTCTTAAATAAATTCTTAATGATGTTTTATATTTGTGCCGGGTGACATTTATCTTGAGACGACAGAATAACTCAGAAGCCATTTATTTAATCGAAAAAAATGTTGATAAAAACTTTATCATATGAACGGGAAAATGGAAACCCATATTTTTTTAAATAAGTATGTTATTGTCCACCGGAAAACAAATAACCTTCATCTGTAACTTTTTTTTTACTTAACAATTATTTACGGATATAAATATTAATAAAATAATTAAAACAAACAAGAAAACAAGCAGGTTTCGCTTTAAACTGACGGCAGTAAAGGAACACTCAGCTTTTTCTGGGTTTCCTGGATTTATTACTTACTCTAAATCCACATTGGTTACGTCAAGTTACGTGGAACTTTGGACAGTCAATGTATGGTGGAAATTATGGATAACAAATTAATTGGACTTCTTTTACTAATGGTACAAAAACCTTTTAGAGCAAGAATTACCACTACTGGAAGATTCGGGAAACTGTCTTTGTAGATTCAACACGATGGATGTCCCAACTAACTATTCGCGAGATGCAAGAGAAGTATTAAATAGGGATTATAGCAATAAGTGGATAGGAAGAGTTGCGTGTCTGCACCCCTGATTTTGAAAATTATTATAAACACCCAATGAATTCCTATCTATGTGTTTGGTGGATGAAACTATTTAATTCGAAAATTAAGGGACGGAACAATATGAGACGAAGATAAGTTATGTTCTCGTTTTCTCGAAATTATCAGGGGACTCGGCTAATTAAGCGTCGGTAAGGCGTCCACATTACTTAAATGAACTTCAATGCATGTAGCCGAACAACGTCAACCACATGTTACAGCAGATTGTTTCATCATGTTTATGCATTCATCTTTAGTTAGACTTCCAAAAACAATAAAAAAGTTAACGGCTCTCTTTCTTCTCTAATTTTCGGAAACCAATACAAATCTGAAATACGAATATTTCGTGATATGAGATTCTCTATTCCCATAATTTTGGAATAAATTGAACCAGGTTATCAATCAATTGGAAGTAAACAATAGACAGATTACACAATTTAATAATCTATCAATTAGTTAGCTACGTGTTTATTTAGCAATTGTGCTGCGAAAACAGGCAAAGCAATGTATTAACCGTATTGTGCTGACGCACAAATATAGTCGACAATTCTATTGGTTTATTTAACAACTGCTGATTTAGTAGGTTGTGATTCAATTTATCAGTTGTAAATACATACACTACGTCTAATGTGTGCTGTTACGCCTTTAAAACGTTTCTGTTAAGTTTTTGAGTGCAGAATTATTTTTTCTAAATTTTGTCCTACTAATGCAATTGTTTTGGTACCAAGTTAGTTACATATATGCTAATATTGTTTTTTTTTTGTTAAATATATCCGTTCGAACTAACGATACTAATTCGATTTTTGAGCGTTTTCGAAGTTCTCAAACATGTAAATTGCAAATATTAGAATATTTTTAATTCTCAGATAAACATAATCACGAATAATTGAATCGGAATTAGGGAGTCGTTGCAAAAGAAAATATATATACTCGTACCTGTCTTGTTGCTGGCTCCCCAGCGATTCCACCAATTTGATTTGACAGCCATCGGGACCAGTAAGAAAATATATATCAATTTTGAGCGAAATACTTTACACATGTATTTCCCCAGAATTGGTTGTTTTATTGATTTTTGATTATCTTCTTACGATTTTTACTACCACGCCTTAAATAAATCTAAGTTCCATGCTGAACTATAATTAAAATTCGTTTCTCTTTATTGATCATACAAACTTACGGACTTTTAACAGTTTTAAAAGAATTCAATGTTTTAGTCGTTGACTGAAACTGAATTTCTAAATAGTTTTTTACGAAAAATGTCCACTGTAAAAAAAATACGTTCATCTATCTGCCCACTTATTTACTCGTTGTCCCAGAAATGCCAATCGAGCAACTTGATGCTTTTAATGGTTGGCCTAAGGACGATCATTTCTGATATTATAGGTACTGACTATATTCATACAAATTACTGAAAACAATTAGAGACTTTGATTATTCCCCACAAAGTATTATTAATGGACTTTTTAATAAAAGATTAATAATATAAATTATCAAAATGCCAGAATTCGAATACTAACCAAAACTAATTCGAATTTTGATATTTTATGAATATTGAAATTAAAATAATAAAAATTAGAAAAATAAGGTACAAATGCATGCATTTCACCTCAACGACACATTACAATATATCTACTTACAATTTTATCCTGTTCATAAAAAAAAAAACTATCCGAAATTGCTCAGGGAAGGAATTACCCTCCGTCCACAGACGGCGCAGACAGGCTTTAAATAATTGTTTAACAATCTCTTAAAATGAAACTATCAATAATGATAGCAAGGACTGTGGCGTAGTATGGCAAACCACACAAAAGTATCGGCAACCTCCGCATCACACAAATTTAATGAATCAATCCGGGACTGCCGTTTCGAGGATACGAATAATCCCCATTCTCAACCGGTGACCCAATGATATGAGAAGTCTCCAAATCTAACATGCATGTTCTATCCCTACTTTCGAGAAAAATATTATTTACAAATACCTACTTTTACTGCCTACATGCCGTAAAACTAATACATGCGAAAAAATACTGATAAATAGACGGAAGGGTCGCCGAAATATAAAGCAAGTGATGCTTTACTCCAATAAATCAAATAGAACTCTATTCATCTAATTTTTGTTACTTTTTATGTAAACCGTTTCGTAAACGTCTAATTCTCACGACGAAATTACGTTCTTAATCAATTTCAAGTTTTCTAATTTAATATTATGGCCGGTTTCGTTTATGTGTTGTGCTACACTTGACGAATCTAATTTACCGAAACGATAACACTTGATATGTTCTTCCAATCTGGTACACATCGCTCTTTTCGTTTGACCAATATAGGCTTTATCACTGTATGCAATTTTATAAATTTCTGACCATTCTTCCATTTTCGGTTTATCTTTCGGATTGCCAAGAAAGTTTTTAAGTGTATTACGCGAACTGAAACATACGTTCATATCTGATTCAGATGTTTTATGTTTCGGGCTACAATGACAAGAGACCATTCCGTCTATTTGTCCGTATTTTTTGACGTCTTAGTGGCATGTGGGTATTTGTAAATAATATTTTTCTCGAAAGTGGGGATAGAACATGCATGTTAGATCTAAAGTTTTCTCACATTGTTCGATCACCGGTTGAGAATGGGAATCACTTGTATCCTCGACACGGCCGTCGGATTACTTAACTAAACTTGTGAGATGCGGACGTTGCCGATACCTTTGTGTTGTTTGCAATGAAAGTACAGTTTTAAAATTTCTTGAATTAAAGTTAATTCTGGCGCCGATCATAATTTTCTCAATTTTGGCGATAAGTTTCTTCAGGCCAGCTGAAATAGGTAAAAAAAAAATGTCCCATAGACGTGGAATTAGTAGATAATTGGGATCAACTAATGAACATTAAGATTTAGGATTATTTAAAAATAATGCTATAATATTATTTTTATTTTATTAATTTTTTAATATATAGAATAAATTTTAAGTTAAAACACTAAATATAAATTAAATATGATGATATAAAATCAAATACAATTGGCCTATTTCAGCTGGCCTGGAGATGTGCCATTAGGCACGAAACCGGTCCTCAAATTTTATATTAAAGAATTTGTGAAAAAAAGGACCTAATTTGGAAGATACTACTTGAGTGTGTTTAAAAGCAGTTACTTGCGTAAATCACTAAATATATATGTAAAAGCGGCTTCTGCCCATGCATCCTTCAAATCTTGTTTTAGATCTTGTAAAAACAATTTTCTCCATTCTGTTCTAAAATTTTTAACAAATGGCCTCTATACAATTATCTGAAAAGATAAAAAAGATGTTATACAGCACCTTTGGAACGCGATATTTACAAATTCCGGATCTCTCAAATGTTATATACCTACTTTCAGACTCTTCTCAGTATTATAAATAATTATGCAGTGCTGTATAAAAAAAAATAAACATTACAGGTGATGCTTGATGTATGTATATAAGGCTAGCACACTTCCTAGAAAGTTATATTTGTCTTAAAACCTTGGACACCAATATCAATAAATTAACACTTACAATAAACAAAATGGCGAATCAACAGTAACTTAAGCATGAGATGTTGTCGGCCGTTACATCCTGAAGGTGCATCATAAAAAAGTAATTGCAATATATTCTGAATAGGTGATTTAAATAATCACTGCGGGCGACAGTTTGCTTAATAGGTGCCTGATGTGCTGCTACCAGTTGAGACCAACACCAATCCCAGCAACTTTGCTGAATAAAGTAAAGTTTTCCAAGAGTATTATTGTACTTTGTTTTTGTAAATTAAGTACATAAAAATTGGGACCAACGGTGAAGATGAAAGCAACGGAATAGAGCTGCTTTTAACAGAGCCAAACTAGGTTATAGGGCACAAAAGCGAGTTAATCATTACGCTTATTATAGAATGGACGAACATAATTCGAAAGATCTAAATATGAAATAGCGACATTAATTAGTTAATAAAGTGTTTCCAAGAAACTCTGGATAAAATTAGTGAAACATTCGTAATTAAATGCATCAGTATTTCTACTCTTAAATTGGGTAGCTGTTTCTGAAATACAGGTAAAAATTAATTTGAACTAAGTGTCTTTCTACATCTTTTGCAGACGGTGGCACTCTACTGTGGCATCATACGTAATTTGAATACTAATTTTTGTATTTCTGCCAATTGTTATGTTTTCTTTTATTGTAGTTACAGTTACATGCTTCGTTAAATGATGGTATTTTCCTCGTTCTTTTATAGAGAATGTCCTGAACTTTTAGAATTGTAACAATGTTTCTATTGCATTATTGTAAATAGTAGAAACGTAATAGACCATGTACAGGGTGAGTCACATATGACGTACCAGCTATCTGAATCAACTCCTACGAAGCTCAAACTCTTTCTAATAATCTTGATAGTGATAGTTGTGACAGTGATTTAACGCTTATTTTATTATGACATAAAAATTATCAATACTCATAGTAGGGATTAATTCATTGCTGGATCCGTACTAAGTGGGCATCCGGGCAGCCTCAAAGCGAAAGAGGTATCCTGGCATCATATACGGACGGCTCAAGAATAGGTATTGGAACAGTTATAGGCATTAGTGGTCCTCACTATCACCAGAGATCAACAGAGATCTCTGCTCTGAACTTGTGCGTCATAAAGAACCTCGAGATAGGGATACGAGGCGCAACCATAACTATATTCAGGACAATCGGCAATTCTAAAGGCTATCAAAGCCTACTTATATGAATCTGGTCTTATTCAGGAATATATACACAATTTAAGGCAAATAGGACACAAAAACCACGTTACTTTGCGATGGGTTCTAAGCTATCAAGAGATCGAAGGCAATGAAAAGGCAGACAAGCTGGCTAGAAAAGCAGCTAATATGCCCTCCATCGGTCCTAACTCCTTCTGTAGCCTACAAGAGAGCCACATAAAAACAAGTAATTAAAGCATAGAAGGACGATCAAAAGATCTCGTACTGGGAAAATGTTCTATAACAAAAACAGACGAAAGCATTCATATCAGGCTCGCCTATTGCAAAAAGGACCTTAGATTACCGGCGAGATTTCTGACAGATCATGCAACCCTAAAATATCACTTATTCATATTCTAGGAAAAGCTGAAGATCAAATCTGTCGTCTATGCCTAGAAGATCTGGAGACGGTAGAACACATTTTATGGAATTGTGTTGCCATCAGTCGCACTCGACAACAACATTTCAGTAAACTGTTTCTGACATGTACTGAACTGAAGGATGAAGATCCTAGGGTAGTACTAAGGTTTATTAAGAACTGCTACCTACATATAAGAACATTCTATTACAATAGATCTATCAAGATCGCAGTGACTAAAGGCACTTGTACCGTTGCTTAAATGTATCCTTTTAAAAGTTTGTAAAAGCAATATAAATAAAAAAATATAGGAAGTATACAAAAGAAGTATATTTCAGTATGATACTTTGGTTTCAATTTTACTTTTATTTTTCGTATTGTCGTATTGAACACTTGGTGGTGTGAACGGAAAAGGTCCTTTACCTGAAACGAAAATAGTCTTTGCTAAACTGTAAAGGCCTACTTGGTTTAAAAAAATCGAAAGCAAACTAAAAATAAGTTTCAGATCAAGCAGGGCGGAATCTCAAAATATGAAATTCCAATTCGAAAATTTTTGGTTCATTATACCTATTGTGAACTCAATCCGGGGACATATTGTATATGAAATGTTGTATCAATCCAATATGCTAATTTTGTATCTCGCTGTTTATTTCATTTAAACAGAAGGAGCATTTTCGTGTACGTCTACATAAGCACATTGAGATCAGCCTATAAAATTGTGAGTTTATTTATAGATTTATTGTGTGTTAACTATAAAAAAGAATAACATAACCGCTTGGCACTAAATTACACTGAGTATTACACTCAAACCAAAATATATTTTAGATTATTACAACACTTGGGGGAATTTTTTTAGTAACCTACGATACGTTCAGAATGAATTTCGTTAAATATGCGTTTCTTGAAATAGTTTATTTTAATATATAATCGATGTTAAACAAACTGTATATGCGTGTAGGTATAAACACGAAAAATAAAGATATTTTGTACCAGAACCGTACGGAATTTAATACTTACGTTTTGTTTATATAAAAAAGTTCCTATTTCAATTATCTCGTTTACAAGTATGTCAGGTATTTGTATACGGAGTTCACTCATATAAACATATGCGTGATATTAAGGTGGTAAATTGTATATTTGGTACAACTTTGTATATTGTAGTAATAAAAACAAAATATTCATATCACTAGCAGTTAAAAAAATGTAATGATTAATGGTGGTGTATGAGCTTTCTGATGATTTTTTCTCAGGGTTTTGTCAGCTAGCTTTTTGCATGTGGCACACAAAACATGTCGTTTTTATTAAAATAAAAACTCGACGTCTCACCCACACTCGTATGGGGCTTCTTCAGGAGCACATGGCACGATTCAAACCTGGAACACGTTTAGTTTCAACTGACTCTGACCGTGGAAGCCTACGTTTTTATTTCAATATAAAACTTTACTACAAAAGGTAGATAAATAAATAACAAATACAACAGTAATTAGTATAGGGCATCTTTTAAATGGTTTTAACTGTACACAGCCCTCTTACGTCTAACTTACTAAAAAATAAGGAATGTGCTTTTCTGTTGGGAACTTTTTCTCGCGATCTAATTTCTCAAAATAAAATGAATTGTGAACGTGAGATCTTAAAATCGGTGTGTTTTGATTTAATAGACGTGTCACAACATATAAACAATAATAATAAATCAAACCCAAATAAATAAGGAAATCGGGTAAATGCAAATCTGATAAAAATAAAATTCGGAGATGATAATGAGTCACAGCGAAGCGCAACGCCCGTGGGAGTACTCGATGGGGATATGAACGGGGCGGGTCTCCTTGGTATTTGGTTAGGTCAAAGGGAAATCTTCGTAGAGCAAATTTGGTAATTTTGGTCCGGGAACTTAATCAGGAATAAGCGGAAATTGGTTATAAAATCGGTAATGTTCGGTTAAATAACCAAATTTAAATACTGGGCCCGTGAAGTCGACTCCCGCACTTTCGACGTTTTAAAATTCCAAAATGTCCAAGTTTTGTGCTGATTTCTGCCGCAAACAAATTATTTCGTGGTCATCCCGTTCTCAAAATATTCCAGATTGAAAAACTAGAGCCAACTTCATACGGCTCCCACACTATCAAGAACAAATGTACGCGTTACTAGTGACGAAGATGTTGATATCAAATCTGTGACAATTTATATGACCAAAAACAGATTCATAAAAATAAAAAAAAAGCATCTGCAGTTTAAATAACCTGTCGAACATATAAGGTAGACAGATTGCCCAAAATTTGATCTATTATTGATAAACTGAATAAAAATTAGGAATATTTTTGAAAAAGCTTTACATTGATGATTACATGGTCTAATACTATGGCCATCATTTTCTAAAACAATTTATCCGGGGCAAACCTTTAAGATTCCAATTTAAACAATGGGGATCATGCTGACGTTTATGAAGGCAAATCTGAAGAACGAGAAGTAAGTCGTTTATGATTATCTGTTATAATTAAAATGGCGAAAATGTTTCAAGATCCATTTATTATTTCCATTACTTTTTTACAAGTTTTGAACTAGCTGTAGAATTAAAAGAAAATGATATAAAGGCAATTAGTACAACACGATATAACCGAATGAACAAATGTCCCATAAAAAATGATAAAGGAATAAAAAAGAAAATCGGAGTGTATACGACTACAATAATACCCGAAAAGACAGAATTTTGGCTGTGACTTGGAATGATAACAAGGCTGTGAAAATAACCATTTAGGATTGAAGCCATTATATTCAACAAATCGCCCTTCTGCTACTGGATAGTATAACCGCTACATGGGAGATGTTGATAAATTAGATTGAAGTGTACAAAGTATCGCATTAAAAGCGGTAAAAAAGTGGTATTTTCAATTGTTTACATAGGCAATTGATGTTGCTGTTTGTAATGCATATGTACTTCATACAATTACAAATGGAAGCACACCTCCTCTAAACTTTAGAAGACGAACTACAAGAGTATATCTCAAAAAAGAATCAGTTTCTAATCCACAAAATGGATTAGTTGGCGTTGAGGTTGTGCGGTATGGGCGAAACCGGTTGCATTTTTTAGACTTAGACAGAATTTTTAGGAAAAATATTACTTCTACTACCAGAGAATGGACATAACGAGATAGTTATTTAACAGGTATACGCATAGTTTTGTAGACCTAAGACGAATTTAACTTTTAGATTTGTAACAAAACTAAAGTTAATACCACTCGTGTAGTTAAGAGTGAAAAACGTTATTTTGAGTCGAAAGAATTTTAATTTGTTACATTTTTTAAAGAATTTAATGGTACACGCAAAAAAAAAAACCGCACTACTGGAAAATAAACATTTTCAGATGTTTCACTTTGATGTCGCTTGGAATTGAAACGTGTTACGCGTTTGAATTACGTTAATTTGGTTTATATACGGTTAAACTTAAATGGGGTAAATACAAACATAAAAAATTCACCTTGTTCAGACAATTCAGAGTACAAACAGAATACTCTTCACATTACACGTTGTACAGTTCGGATTTGACAGAAACATAACTTTCTACAAAGGAAAGAACAATATAATTGGCAAATTAAAGCAGATTTTGCATAATCATAATTTATGTGCGCACATCTTCTCTTTCGACAGATTACCATAAGAGGGAAACGTCGGAGTCGAAAAATAAAAAAGAACGACGAAAACATTTAAAGCAGAATATGGGTTCAGGTAGTGTAGTAATAAAAAGAATAAAAAGACAACAGAAATTTGAAATATATGCGCAATGCACACGCTTTATAACAGTTATACAGGCTGTCTCACGAGGAACTACATCGTTCGATATATGAGAGTATACTGTTATAATTTACAACATCAAGCTTAGCTGTCATTAGCGCCACGCATAGTAGTTTCAGTATTTCCACTCGTTCAATGTTAAAATCCCTCCGGGAGCTGTGAGCTCATTTTCAATAGCTTCAACTCCTTTTATCTCCTACTACCTAGATAGCGGGCGGATTACGAGATTATATTAAGTTCAGTCAAGCACGATAAATAACTTCTCTTCTGTTCAATTCCTTCGCATCTGAAGACTTCCGATTTAAAGTATTCTTCTCCCCACAACAATCTCCAGAATAACTTTACCATATCAGTTGTAATTTCGTAAGTTAAATACCGATCGGCAAATAATCGTCTTGTTTGACAATAAATTTAATATTGTACAGTTGGAGATGGCGTTAAAAGTCATACAATAGCATAGAATCATATTTCTATA
Organism: Oryctes borbonicus; assembly: GCA_902654985.2. Classification (NCBI taxonomy): domain Eukaryota; kingdom Metazoa; phylum Arthropoda; class Insecta; order Coleoptera; family Scarabaeidae; genus Oryctes; species Oryctes borbonicus. The sequence goes on from LR736874.1 coordinate 1,639,285, forward strand.
AATAATCAATCAAATCAGTTGCGTTTAAACAATCGCTATCCCGATTAAATAATAAAGGAGAGAGGAAACGCCAAACAAGACTTTGAGTCTAACATCTAATCTGATGTTCGTTATGAATGTCGGTACAGTTAGAAATTGTATTTGGATCGTCAGAAAAGTTTGGAGAAAAACATTGCAATTTAAAATTGCCGTCTACTCATTAGGTAGTGTAGTTATGGTAAGAAAATACAATTTTCAGTTAAAAATTCATTCCATTAAATAGAAGTACGAGAAATTCTTGTAAAGTTTCTTCTAAAAACAATTGTTTTTCGTATTCGTGTTTATTAAATGTAACACTTCATATTTTCAATCTTGAACCAAGAGAAGATGACAATCTGGTAAACTATAAATCGAAACTTTGAGGTGTACTTTAAGGTTATATTCAGTCTTGCACTGTCTTGTAATAGATCTTGTTACGGTGGTATGGAAGAATTGCGAAGTATTGGAAGTATACACGAGTTACGGTCGTTCTGGTGCAGCAAACCGCAATTAGATCTCTGACGGCACATGCATTCCCAAATTACGGATTAGTTGTGAATTGGTTACAAATTCGTTCTACAAACGAACCTTTTGACACTCATAACAACGTATGATAATGTATATTTGAAAATTCTTTTCGTTACAATTGTGTCGATGGATAAGCGTTGATATGTCATTTAATTTGTGCAATTTCTTGAGGAAACTCTTTGGAGGCGGCTAACATTAGTGGCAGACAAAATATTGGAAGGAAGGGTCAGGGAACGTGCATTCGAAAGCTTTCCTGCTTGGACAAATGAAAAATATCGGAGGAATTGCTAACCATGGACAAATACGATGTTAGACTGTGGACCGGCACGCAAACTGATCATTGCCCACTAAACAAGCATCGACACAAAATGAGACTCGTACCTGAGCCAGCTTGTAGAGGATACGATGTGGAAGAGGAAACTCTTCTACGCCTTGTAAGCCACTCTCGCGCATCAACAGCATAAGGTACGGTGACTTAGGAGCGCAAAAGATTGACCCGGAAAAATTCTTAAACGTAGAGCCAAAGCTCCTTTCGAATTAAGAATTCAGAAGGCGCAGTAAGTTACTCGACCGCAGTACAGGAAACTGCTAGGGACCACCTCCTTGTAATAACAATCTGTCATTTGTTTTAATTTTTCTCAAAATTACTTTCTCGTTACATTTATCCACAAACGTACAACAGTTCTTCGCTATTTCTAGAAATTATAAAAACTTCACAACATGTATTTAGAAAGTCTGCCTCTTATTTGTTGCTAAGATACCTAATGCGGGAGTACTATCTGTTTAAAATCTATATATGAAATGGAATGAATTTTCATCATCAGCGCAAAAAAATAACCTGGATGTTTTTACCTATTATCGAAAAATTGTTTATCGATCGGAATAAATCCCTTATTATCTTTAACGCGTAAAAACAAAACATGCAGAACGTAATTCGAGCAGCAGAACGTTGTAATTATCGCAGATTACCCCCCATTTAAACGCTCTCGACAAAAAAAAACAAATTAAACTCTTCCCTCGCCAGTAGTAAAAAGACCGCTTTTCTGAACGCAAAATAAATGCTTTACACTAATGAAGAAGATCTACGGATTCTGGTGCTTCCCCCCTTTTGTATACGTTTTCCTACGCTGACGCTTCTTTTTTCCACATCTTTTTGTTCCTTCTGTTCTAGCGCTGCAGATCCGGAAAATTAAATGAAAAGATACTCTTAGATAGTACGATTTCATTTCCTTCCGGATGATACCGTATGTAGAATACAGGAGTGTAAATCGCCGTGCAGCACATGTTTGTGAGAATTTAATTCGAGTGCAGTAAAATATACACAGGGGTGAAATTCTCCAATTCTATTTAATTCTGTAAAACATTTGCGTAGGATGGTTTCCAGGGAATATTTTTTAATTATAATAATGAAATGTATGTATGAAGCTCCATTTCTGGTTTTCGTAGGTGATCTCTGAAACCATAACGGAAAATCTGATAAATTCTTATTTTAAGAACAATTCTCTTGTAGATCTGTCTAGCCAGTTTCTGCAGCAGTGTCGAATTACCATTTCTGTACAAAGAATTAAATTGTAAAAAAATATAAAATTGAACTAAAGCTAAATCCAAACTAATGTCTGTTACTCTTATGAACGTGAACAATTCTATCTGCATATAGGACATTCGAACAAATAGAAACCGGATTATTTTTTACTTTAACGTTATACGTTTTCGGACATTTAATTAGACAACGTGAAAATTCAGACAATTAACCCTCTCGCTGCTCTAGGCGAATAAATTCACACACCCTATTCGTATCCGTATCTTACGTAATTTTAACCGAGTTTAAACATAGTTATTTTAAGGAACAGAAACAATACTGATTTTCAAACGAACGTACGTAACTTGTGCGTTAGGAATTACATTAACTTTTAAAAACTATGTAATTAGTAATAATAATGGAAGGTTTTTTAATTAGACCAAAAAGCAAGGTGTCTCCGAAAAAATTACATTTCCCGAAAACGAATGATTCAGCTATATACACTACCGTTCATATTAGTTCGAACTCTTAAATAAAGCTGAGGTATTAAAGGATATTCGAATGAAATGAAACCAAAATATGAGATTTATGCTGTACTATTATTTATAGCATACAATAATAAAGATAAAGGTAATTCTGGCAACAAATAAACAAATTTACTACATTTCCCGTTCGTCGAAAAATCCTCCCTTTGCTCGAAGAATAGCTTGTACGACACAGAGCATCCATTCCACTAGTTTTTCCAGGATTCCGTTTGGCATATTACTCCATTCAACTTGTAGAATATTCCAGAAATAATTTGTCGAGGTAGGACACACTTTCCTTCTGCCAAGTTCATCCCACAACAGTTCGCTTGGATTGAGATCGGAACTGCGGTTGTCAGATCATTATTTCCAGTGTATTATCGTCTTGTTCCCTATTTCAATCATTTTGACATATGAGTCCGAGAGGTTTGGGGTCGTTATCTTCAAACATAAACACGTCATGCTTGTCCGAATACCTCAAATTTCGATCCATCAGTCGATAGCACTTGCTTCCAGTCTTCCTGTGCCCAGTTTCTATGTGTCTCTGCCCATTGTAATCGTGTTTTCTGCCAGTTTGCCCGCCGAAGTAAAGGCGAAGATTTGCACCTTTTAACCGTCGTTTTACCGTTCTAACAGAAGTTGAATGGTGGCGGTTCATTTTTGCGGCAGTTTCCGATACTGTTAGTCTTCTGTTCCGTTTGCTTAACAATTTATACCCGTCATAAATTATTAATTATACAGATGTTATTCATATCTAAACACAATGTATTGTATCAAAAAAAAGTGTACGAAATTTTACTGCATGTCCAAACTAATATGAACGGTAGTGTACATGAGAAACTGTGCATACATGATACTAAGTAATAAAAATGCAGATTACAAAAAAAGTAAAATGCTTCCCTATAATTTACAAAGCCTTAGGGGGTATTCAAAAAAGAATTATAATACGCTTGGTACTTGTGGGCGTGTAATAATTGTACATCAGCTGGTGATGTATTTCGCTTGGGGTCGACTACATGAATTAAACCGTTTTTGTGAAGCTTGATTATATTTTCATCATAATATTTTATGACCAAATTTATTGATTTAAAAAATAAATCTCAACCAACGTCAGTTTAACGGTGTAGAATGGTTTATAAATGCCATTATTGTATATTGTAATGATAAACAAGTTGAATTATCTCTACTCTTTCAGGGAAATAATGAAAGGGCAAATAGAAATTTTTGCACTGTAAAAATGTATCTATTTTTACAAAATAATCACATTAACTAGTATTGTAAAATGTGGGAAAACTTTAATGCAATAATAAAGCGCACATATGAATATTTATTAGAAAGCTATGCTACATTACTAAAATTTTAAGTAATGAAATAAGTAGTATTCCATAAAATGTTTCTTAATAACACAAAGTTATATGTAAATAAACACAATGTATTTTATAGTGCGATGTGTGCATCCTCCGTCACACAGAACACTGTTTATATTTTATTATATCGCCTTTGTACATGCCTAACCCAGAGTAATAAGTCGAAAATGCAAAATATTTCAGAAGGGACTAGCTTCAAATATAGGGAATGCAAGAGCACTTTTATTCCTGCATGGTATTTATGGTTACACCTACTTCATAAACTCTCGTGTCTTGTAATTGCGAAATACTGATAAGAAAAAAAAAACGTGTCCTCGCCTAATAAAGTTGCAACAGCACAAAATAACGAAGTAACGAAATGGATGTGTTAATTATTACAAAGAAAATATATAAGTGCCAAGGTACGTCACTGTAACAAGATATAAGATGCAAACTTAGAAGATGTGAATCATTTCGAGACAAGAGGCTGGTAAAGGAGTTTGAAAACCTCCGTTCGCAAGATAAGATCTCACTTATTCTAAGTGTATATCAGCTCGTACTGCGATGCACCCAGATTTCTTGCCTTACACAAAAAAAGGATTGTTTGAATGAAAGAAATATTTCTTTGGCGTTATTTCAATAAGTGAAAGCAATATCTTTTAGTATAAGTAAATATGAAAATATTATTTGATGAAAAATAAAATAGTATTTTTTTGTAATATTTTTATTCTCAAAGAATAGATAAGTATGACATCAGGTGCAAAAAAAGTTATTTCCTGAAGTCAAGGAAATGCGTCTCTTGATTGCGCACTCCTTCGAGAACGACGAGCCAGGTGTAGCTCCTCTCTCTGCACTAGATGGCGCCAGAAGATTCGCCTGGCTCCTCATTCTTGAAGGAAGGTGATATAAGCCGAAAGACAAATAGCAATATGCGTAGAGATATTCTTGCAACCGCACTGATGACGCCAGATAGGCAGAAACATGTCCGCTGGTTAGCGCTCTTTCTCCTCACATTACATTTGCAGTGAGTAATTCTACTAGTACCATGAGCAGCTTTATTAGCAGTATTTTTTCGGTTATGTATTTTTCACATATTTTAAACAACATTTAATGTTTAGGTAATCAATTCTAAGTTGTAGTTGATTTCACCTTCTAACTATTGCGACTATTTCTTTGGTTAACAAGGTGAATTTTTTTTCTGTTAAAAACTCAATTTCTTAAATAGAAATAATTATTAGATTTTTTATTTTAATGATTTCATTGCTACCAATTTCTTTAGTTGAAACATCAATTTGTTATTTCAAATATCAAGTTTTGTTATTATTAATGTGTAGTGCTTTTTTTGAGTTAAACAAATAATATAAACAAAATTTCTTTGGTAGAAAGCAATATTTCTTTGTTCGTATTGAAAAACATTTCTTTCAGTCAATGTAGGTTTCCTTGAATCAACAAATTACTTTTCTCAGTGTACCACTGTGGTTGGTGAACGAATTGTGACAAGTTGTTCCATATTTCTTGATGAGAAATATGGAAAGAATCGAAAGTTTATTCAATGTGTGACTTTTCCTGACAGAATTATCATGCTCTCGGGTAAGCAATTCTTGGTGCTAATGATGTTTATGTAAATATTATTACGCTTTGTTAATTCTAAGCCAAATTATAAAGATAAATCGTTTTGAGAAGACACCGGGGCATAAACAATTTTTGAACTTAACTGAAACAAAGAAAACTGTACTGTCAGTCTGAAAAATATTCACCGTAATATTCATCAGTTAGCATTTAGCGTCTGTGTGTTGATCGTGCAGTTTGACTGTTGTAAGTAAGCCCTGAAGGCATTTTTCCATTTATTTTTTATTTTATAATACGAAAAATATATTAAACTTCAATTTACGTTGTGCTCCGCTAAAATGTCTAAAAATGGGTTTTATATCTAGGATGTGTTGGAACATGTATTTCATCTGTTACAGACGGGATATACCAAGGAAAAAAGGCATATAATAGTGTAATTTTAAGAACCTATAAGCTCATATAATATAATTTGAGAAACAGCATTACTATGTAAATAATTTTACATATATTTATATCGCTAATTAAGATATCATTAGGACTATTTTAATTGAATAAATATCAACAAAGGACCTATAAGCTGATGTTCTACATTTACACTTACATTTACATATCACTTTTAGTTTTCATTGTTTGAATAATATCATTATACATATGTAAATATTAAAATTATAATTAAAATAAATTAAATTAAATATCACTTTGTTGATTTTTTTTTTTATTAAAAACGCTTGAAAATTTGGACGAAATAACATTATATATTCACTTTACTACTTAATTAAACAATAGAATGTGATTGTGAAATTATATTTCATAGTAAACGAACGCAATAAATAAACTAGACACAAAAATAAAAGAACGACTTATTCGTACAAAATTCAAATTTCAAATATGCCAGCTAATGTGGACGCTAGCCGACTGATATTTTTCAAGCCGTTAGTATTCATGTTGCGCAGGTTGGTGTCTTCCGAAGACAACAGACCTCAAACAGTGCGTTCAATCCACTGTTTTTACAATGTCTCACAACATGTATTCGTAGGTATGTACACACAAACGACATGTTCACAGGACGACGCTAAATTCGTTTGAGTTGTTTATTATAACTTTGATGTAATATTAGTAAATGAAAAAAAAATATTGTGTTATTATTAATTATGTTCTGTAACTCTAGCGCTTACAATTTGTGTAACATACAATTAATAATTTGCAACATAAATAAATACTACAGTGAAGTATAAGGTCCTTATTTCCATTTTAACAATAAATTGGTTATGCAGAGATACAGTATTTGGATTAGATTAGAGGATAGAGGAATAGATTGCTCCTAATATGTTTGAAAACATATGATTTTATATTCTTCTCTTAGGGTTTCACACATCTTTTCAGTAAGATAAAAGACCGCATTAAAATATAAAAGCTAGAAATCTGAACTGATAATTATCTACTATATACGTTTGTATACTTCAAATTTTGATTTTGTTTTTTTTGAGAAAATAAACCGGTCTTGTCAAATTGTTGAGTCGTGCATAAACTCCAAAATTAGCTACAATTGCTTATTGATTTAATTGTCTTGTAGAAAATCAAACTCAAAGATGAGGAGCCATTGCAGAAATTAGACGATGCAGAATTAAAAAAACTGAAAGTTTAGAAAATGGTTGGATTTATACACAAAGGATGTTGTAATTCTGATTGCTGAAATTTCTTCGTAGATACGTATTTTTATTTCTTTATGTGAGGTAAAGTAACTCAAATCACATTTTAGAGTAGCTCAACAACAGCTTCGGTCTTAAGTGATATTCGGTGCCAGTCTCGCGGTCGTTTTGAAGGAAGTACTACCGCGAGGATCTTTTGCAGGGGAAGATATTTTATCGCATTACGACAGGCAAAGTGCCCTCAATCAAATAAGGAAACCCGATTTAGTGGATCTGATAGTTAAAATCAGAAATCTTTCAAAAAAGAATTCGATGAGTATCTAGGAAGTAAACAATTTTATGTACGTTTACTAATATGGAGACCAATATATTCAGGCTTCGGAAATATTGTTGCTATTTTGTAGTTAATAGGCATAAGAGTTATAAATTTTGTATCAAAACATATGTTAAAAAATAATGTTTAATATTCGTCTACTCGAAGTTTATTTTGAATGCTAGCCAATATTTGAAATAATAATATTTATTCAATCATTTCCAGGAATCAATAACAATGTAACTTTTCAAGGATTTTATGTACCTTGCCGGATTTATGCATCGAAATAGTAGAAAAGGTCCAGTATGCGATTTACTGTTCATTTACTATTTTGGTATCCAAATCAACACATTAAACTGCCGTTGCTAAGCGGGGAGGTTGTACCTACATATTTATTCATTTTAGGAAATCAGTATTATTTCATTTATTATTATACATGCTATTATATACTGCTATTATTATACACGCTTTCCGTTCAAATAAAAATTTGATTGTAGAATTGCAGTGATAATACTTTATAGTAATCGTGGCTTCCTAAAATGAAGAAATGTATGGAAGTAACCTTCTTACCATAGCAATCCTAGCTATTCGACTCAGACAATATATAAATTTGAATGAAAGGTATAATATTTTTCACTAGAAATATCGCTTTTCTTTCATTGAAATAAAATCTTTACTCTAATACAATTAATGGAATAACTTAGAGTTTTGATTGAAGAGGGTGCCTTTGCAATTGATTACGCTTCCATTCAAAGAAATTTTGAATGCAGCAATAAGAGAAATATTTCTTTGTGTTTAAGAAGCATTTATTTGGCTCTGTTGAAAACTACCATTTCTTTGAGGTAAAGTCTATTGCTTTGAATAAAAGAAACCTTTCTACCAGTGTAGGACACAGACATCTATAACCAATCGCAATTTTAGAATGTGCCTTTGTAGATGATATGATGATTATTGCAAATATTGAAAAAAAACTTACAAGATTACTTACAATATGGAATAATATAATGAAAGTGAAAAGCATAAAACTAAATAAATCTAAAATAAAGGTGGTGATGAAAAAAGAGGAAATGCACACATATATATATATAGAAGGAATAAAACTAGAATAAGTAAACTTCAGAATCTGGGTATTATAATTGGGTAAAGTGAAATAATAAGAGAATAAAAGAAATCATGATGCTGAAATAAATAACAGAATACGAAAAGCAGATGATGTATACTATGCGATGAGCAATGGTTTAATAAATAAAAAGAGAGTAAAAAATCAAAAATGATAGTATACCTAAGAGCGAGAGGAGCAGTAAGAAGAGATAGGCTAAAGCTACCCTTAGGCTATCAATATTATTGCGCAAATAATACTGATATTAAAAATGATCAATTTGCTGTCTGTGCGGACAACCATTAATTTTTTTTGCGTAATATGCGAAATAATAGTGATAATGTAACGTTGTCTGAAATGAGTGAATTAGAGAAAATTTACAAACACAGTCACTGAAAGATTTCATCGAGTAATGACAATCGAGTTTGAGTGCAACGAATCATTATTGTTCATCCTTTGCGGCTGACCCTACCAACCGTAAAGAAAGTATGGGAAACAAGAACCCAAGGGAACAGAAGTAGAGGAAGACCAAAAATAATGGAATAATGCAGTACGAAATATTATTAAAGGGAAGAACATGGGCAGACACAAAACACCCAAGTTTCGCACTCGTATACAGAAGTGATGAATGCAGCAACGTTGTTAACCCATTGGCTTGTTGACCAAGACACATCACGTTATTTTAGTTTTCTTTCCAGGGGTCACTTAAAAAAATCGAACTAAAACATTGTTACATTGCAAGGGAAACGCATCTGGAGAAATGGCCACACCCTCTTTACGTCTTTTCATTTACAATTTTGAACAATGGATGTTTTCATTAAAAAAGAACATACGCAACATCGCAAGTCAGAGGTTCTATACAATAAATTAGAAATGTAATGTGCAAGTCTGGTGCGACGACACCGCGAAAATAATGCAACGCAATGTATTAACTTATTCGAATCAGTCTCCTGAATTAACTCATTCGAATAAGTTTCATGACAAAGCTCGAAACCTGCAATTTCAGAGATAATAGTAAAGACAGTTCAAAAATTGTTGGTGCTGTGCACCCGGCTGTCTCTCCTCCGACAAACAACAATAATCTTTTCCATAGCTTGCTTAAAATCGCACGAATGTGGAAATGTCGGTTTCCATCTCAGTCGCGCTCGTTCGCAATCCTAATTGAACGCATTCGCGAACCATACCAGCCCTGGCTGGCTTCTATCGCGCAGAGGCCGACACAAAAGCCGCTGCCGCCAAAACAAAAGAGATTGCCGACCTAAATCCAGTTAACTCCGATGTCTCTCGCGTGTATATGAGAGTACGTGAGGTGGATGTGGGATAACAACGGATTTTGCTATTACTAACGCTTTTGATCGCATGTAAAACGTGCCATAGTGCCGTATATGTTCACGGCCATATATGGAATATCTATGTATGCATGTAATACGTTTACATATAACCAGATACTTGTGAGCGATATGAGCACTGTTCGGCGTAATGTAATCAAAACTGTAACTGGAAATAAAGCGGCAGGGAAAATGCATGTATTGGTTAGACATCACTGTTTCCGCCGTACGCATATTGAATGGAAAAATCAATAATTTAATCCATCAGATATGAAAACTTCTATATAGTAAAAATATGTAGTTTCCAGACATATGGAGCTTATTCTCAAAAAGCCTATATATTGAAAATATTAGCGATTTTTTGAATAAAAGTCTGGCTAAACCGTTCAATTCAAAAGGTTCTAAAATGGTATCAAGCAAAATTTCAAATATATTTATTATAAAAAAGAGAATCATGTTTCAAATTTTGCAGTGCATTATTCTACCGATCAAGATAGACCAAAAATTATAAAGAAAAAAAAAATTAAAAATCAAATAAACAAATGCAATTCTTTATTCAGATTTATTTATTTGTCAAGCCTGGTTTGCAATCTCAACTATTAATGAAGTTAGTGAGCAACTATATTGTCAGTTAGAACCTGTCTCTGATTTCATTTATAAATTATTCATTTCGACGTCGTAGTCTCCTTTGGATTTTATGTATTTTTTAGCTGAAATAACAATTACTATTAACAATTGATTTTTAAGATACTACAATACTAAAACAATGTAGCTAGTAGGTATTATTTACTTCTTTAAAACTTGTAATTTGGTTATAATCTCTTGTTTAATTGTAACTAGATTTCAGAAAACAAATTAGTTATTTGCAGCTTTGCGGCATATATATTTCAATGGAATTTCGGGTAAGGCCATTTCAGGAAAAAGTGTGCAGAAACCAAAGAGAAGTCGAATGCAGTTTATAACGATCGTAACTTTCGATGACTATCACCAGATACTGGCGTAATGAATTTAAGCGTAGCCGAATACCCGTCGTTGAAGAGAAGCAACCAGGCCGCCCCATTGAAAACATCCTTCACGAAAAATTGGGCATGAGAAAGCTATCGGGAGGATGAGCGACACTTCTGTTAACGATTGACGGAAAATGGAATCATGATAACTTCAAAACAATGCTTGAAGAAGTTTAATACAGGTGAGTTTCTGCGGGATTAATGTGGCCGTAAAGGATACATGGATACATCACTATAGCTAGAAACCAAAGGTCAGACGGCAAAATGAGTTTTGAAGATGAAGACGATTCCATTAGTCGGAAAAGCCATGGCGACAATTTTTTTGGGATTAGCAAGTCATAAACTTAACTGATTATTTGGAGATTGGAAGGGTAATCACAGAACCGTCCTACCCAAGGAGGAAAAAATTTCTATCGGCCCACTCATCGGCAACTCCGTCAGTAAAACCACCATGTTCATCAGATTTGGCTCCCAGTGACTTCTTTCTTTTTTCAAACTAAAAAAAAATGGCTTTGTCAGAAAGCAGTTCGCGTCAAATGAAGAGGGCATTACCGAAAAAACGGCCTATTTTGCAGAGTTCAACAAATTCTATTACAGTAGAACGTCGATAATCCGGATTAATTCGGACCGAACCACTTCTGAATTATCAGATTGTCCGGATTTTCGAAATGAAACAATAAAAGGGCTGGTATACGCATCAACCTAAAAAAAACTTGCTAAATTCGTTCATAATTCTTTCTGATGGCTGCAGAAGTGGAGCGGATAAATAAAACCATTAATGAAGTAAAATTTTTACGCATTTTAATTACAGACAGTAAATCTACGACAAAATACAGTATAGTAAAGAACAGTAATACACATGTAAAAATACTGTAGCTGCAAGTCATTTTTTATTGAATTCGGATTATCGTCGATCCGGATTTTTCACGCTCTACTCTATTTGGATGGCTTAAAAAATTGGCGGACTGATTGTATATGGAACTACACACAAGGAGAGTATGTCGAGAATTTACTAAATGCGTCGTTTTCCTTAATACATGTATTTATCATACCATCCATAGAAAGCACTTTATCCCATTTTTAAGGTAAATTGACACAGTGTCCGATAAAAAATAAAAGCCAAATAATGAGAGATTGTCAGAGTATCAAGCATCTACTTTCATTTCTATTAATTATTTCGTTTATTAGAAGATATCACATACATGACTTTCACAAGAAAATTACCATTTCACTGAAAATTTAATTTAATTGCAATGTTGAATCTTTAGTACGTGTAAACAACACTAAATTCAAGTGAAGTAGCGAGCTGTGGCCATCAGGCGACAATAGATCGTGGAAAAGTTTATTTTAATAGACACCCTAAGAACAAAGTAACCGGGGAACAATGGAAGTCGTAAATTAAGTTATAGTAGAGCACAATGAACTACTGTATGAGTAAATTACTGGATTTAAGAAACATTAAGTTAAAAAAATATTATAAGAGGCAAGGATTAAAAGAAAAAAGTAAAGTAATTAAATTAGGCTTGGACTGCAAAATGTCTTAAAAAATATTTCTTTTTTGGAAACTTCCTTCGGTATGCTAATTTGATTTTATAGAAACTCATTGCAGTATAAATGTTCGCCAGAAACTGTAAGAGAAAATCGGCAGAATAAAAAGCAGTTTCTAAAAACATTTATCCTTTACTTGATCAATATATCGGGTATCATCGGGTGCGTAGGTGTAATCTGTTCACTCAAGAATGACACGACTCTCGAGTATGAAATTATATTTGAGGGTTGTGCCATTTATTACTGCACAGATCGTACATGGCACGATGTAGATTTTGAAAACTTTGACCAGCTGGATAATGTGATGGTTTATTCAAGCCAGGAATCAAGAAATCCCACCTTTAAGTCCCCTAATAAAGACGAAGGCGATTGAAATGTACAACAAACTAGAAAGAGATCCAAATGTTAAAGCAAGCATAGGATGGCTTGGCTAGCGTTGCCGATTTTAAAGAATAACAATATTTAAAAATATCTAAATTGAACTTCATTAGACAAGTTTACAATTGTGATGAAACCGGGTTCAATTGGAAAGGTTTGCCACAAAAGATATTGACATAATTTTCCGAAAATCAGCCACCCGGTGCTCAAGATCGGATTACTATTATGATTTAGGCAAATGCCAGCTTTCAAAAATTTAAATATGAACGCACCGCATATAAACTATTGTGCTCAAAAAAGTATTTGGATGGGCCAAACAACTTTTTCAGAATGGTTCCACAACGTTTTCGTACCTCAAGTTAGAGCTCATATGGCCGAAAACCAGTTGCCGCGGGCAGCACTGCTGTTAATGGAATATATCCCAACGCACACCACTTGTGAACTTAAAAGTGATATTGGCAAAATAACATACAACAAAATACAATTCCACTTATCCAGCCTATGGACCAGAGCACAATTAGAAATATGAAGCGGCGTGACAGCCCCGGTTAATCGAAGTTTTACTGTAGTTCTAAAGTTATTTTATCACGCATCCCTTTATTCCCCTTTAGTCCCCATAACATCTACATGAATAGGATTGAGAGAATACAACATTAATTTCTGAGTAATCTGCCTAGTAAAGCTTTTTAAACATAAATAAGGAACATTACTCTACACTTCTATAGGGATCCTTCATCGGAGACGTTTGGCAAATTACATTTTATTTGGTGTACAGTTCAAGTCAACGGGCGGGAATTGCTAAGTACGACGAAAATTGTAGTTCCTTAAAGCGTTGTATGATGGGACAAAGGTATACTTGGACGGCTGGCAAGCGCCGAAGCAGTATGGGTGGTGTACACAAGGCTTTCGTACACTTTCGTACAGGTTTACTGAGTATCGTCTAAGTTTGATCTTTTGCCATCATACGTCTCACATTAGTTTTCAGGTTTTTCCGACGTACCAATTATTTGACTAACGGTTGAAACAAATTATTCAAGTTGGTATTAAGTTGCTATTGCAACAGTTATACAGGCATATTGTTTGTTTCTTTTTTTTAATTTTTAACCATAAATTTGTAATTTTCCATGTTCCGTGTTATGTTTATTGGGTTGTTAGGTCTTTGAAAAGAAAATAAAAAGCTTATCTTGCTTGGATTTATTTTATTTTGCAACGTTTAGTCGTCATTCTCTAGCCTGCCAACTTCCTCTTGATACATATCGCATTAGTCGTAATCTTCTCTTTGTTTCTTTCGTCTTTTCTATTTTTTGTACACACACACATGCTTTTGCGAACGTTTTACTTAACTTTTACTTCAAAATTTGTGTCAAATAACTAAATTGAAAACCTTACATTTATGTTATGTCCGTCCTTAAGGTTACACCTTTGTTTATTATATTTTTAATTTAGTTAATAGTAGTTGGCAACGACGACTTCTGGCAGACAAACTATTGTTTACAGCATTAACTGCTCTTCATTCCTCCAAAGCAATGCTTGCGCCATGTCCAGTACAATGAAAGCAATAAGCAATCATTTTGTTGGAAGTGTTCCGTGAACGAACAACTTTTGTTGGATTTGGTTCATCTGGGAACCGGCACTGCCAGGCGCTATCACTGACAGTAGTAGGCTTAGTTGTAAAATAGCGGAATATTTGAAAATTTAAACGGTAGATTTTATATTTAAACACACGCTATATAATACTTTTTAAAAACATATAATTTATAAATAAAAAATGACATTTTTATGTAGACACAAATTTGATTATGTAATAAGAAGAAAATGATGTAATTGCTATTCAAGTCGGACAAATACCTACATGCATCATATTAGATGTTAACTCGCCTTCAGGGCGAAAAATAAATATTTTGTAATTGCGAAAAATTTCGAGGGTTTACGTAGTTTAATTATCCTGGCACAATTCCATCTAATGCGTCTTTTTTAATAAAACACACATATTTCATTCTTTAGATTAATTTTCATAGACATCGACGTTTTCTTCTTAATATGCAATTTTTAGCGAAAGCGGTAGAATTTAAACCAAAAACAGTAGGTCGGTAAATTGTGTGCTAAATGTTCACGCAAAATCGAATATGCTGCATATTACGCCCAGCATCAATGCTTTTCGGAACAACAATCGATTTTGGTCAACCTTCACAAAATTCATCGCTCATAAAATTCTGGGAACCAGTTGTAAACAGTCTTTTTATATTGGTTGGTTGATTGGTCTTCATTACCAGAGGTCGAGCGAAGCGATTCGAAACGCTGTAGTGTTGTTAGGCTTTTATTAAAACCGTTAATAATCATCCAACAAAAACCTTCATTAAAATTTCAATTCTTGCTTTTTTAACGTTTACTGTAAACAAAATATTGGGTCAATTTCTGTGTTGTCATTGTTTGAACAGTAATAAATGTCAAATTTCACGAAAATAGTCATGTGAAATCTCAATAGTGCGAACTGGTGGCCGTAAAAACTTAAGATGCTACCCTTGTATGTGCAAGTGAGAATAAAATGACCTATATTTTCATTACCTACTTCGATTACCTAATAACATTATTGTTCAATGACCCGCTTTGTCGCTCGTCTGTAATAAGTCTTTTGTTCTAATAGCTGGCGAAAATACCACGGAATACAATTATATAAATCAAAAACTGGAGAACTACGAAAATATAATTACGTAGAACGAATAATGGCTTCAAGCAAACTTCCATTAACGCAAATAAACGCCAAATATACGTAGCTGATATTAATAATTACCAAGCGGTTTATTTCTAGAGCAGAGAGCAAGTTTCGCGTTTTGCACATTCGCCTTATTCTGCAGTTTACGGTGTCGTTTCTACGTACTGGAATTTCTTAATTCGCCCGACTCGCGCGCATTATTAATAGATAAACGTATAGATATCGCATTCTCGCCGACTTAAAATTAAACTGGAACATTTAATTAGGGGCATACACATGGGAGAGTAGTCGCTTTAGGGCCGCGGTTATACCACCCCGTATTACGGTTAGATTTATGCCTTTTCATAATGAAAGTTCCACGAAGGGTTTCTTAACTAACTGCGATAATATTTTCAAAGACGCGTTACTAAACGACACCAGCTCGGAATTCTTTTCGCTGGCAGTGAAAGCTAAAATTTAAGTAGGTACTTGCACGAACGTGCGAGACATTTAAGTGCCAACAATATTCGAAAAAGTCCTAATGCGGTGACTTGGTTGTTCTTTAACTGTACAGGATGTTCTATTAGGTTTGTAACAAATTTTAGTCTAATCTAAGTAACATTTTTAAAACATTGTAATTTTACATTTACTAGCCAAATTGGTTGTGATATTAATTAAAGTCGTAATCGTTGGTTAAATTACACGCCAGACATTCATAACTTCCTCAAAAAAGTTGTCGAAATTGCTAATTTGTATTTGTCTCAAAATTCGTTAGGCTTTACGTCTAAACTACATAAAACCAGTCCAGAACCACGAGTATACGAAATATTTTGAGAAACTCAATCTTATATTGCCTGAATTGTGTTTAGGGACGTTGTTACACTGAAAACGTTGTTTTGCGTGAATAGTTTCCAAGATGTTAATCCACGTATGTTGGTCCATAATTCCTTGAATGCGATGAATTGAATCAACTCCGTGCCAAGGAAAACTATGGTGAAATCATCTTCATGTTTAAATAAAATTTCAATAAATTCAAAATCAAGCTCTTTGCCGCATATTGTCCACCGTCCAAACAATTTGTATGCTTCGTTTAAGCCAATCATAATACATATTTTCATCGAGCTATGAGCCACTCCACGGTCTATTGCAGATTATATTCGAATTTTTCTGTTCCGTCCATTAACAAAAGGGCTTTTGTGCGCAGCTCTTTCAAGTAACACTCTACAACAAATTTGATTATCTTTCTGCCTCCCGAATTAAACTACATCATTTTAATTGTCATGAATGAGATGAATGTGAACGTTTCTCTCACTTAGATCCAATAGTTTACTGCAGTTCCACCTTCTCACAAAATATTTTTCCGTATTCATCACTGACAAGTACATTCAACGTCTCCACGTGCACTTGTTACTTGCCACTGCTGCAGAAATGCAAAAATGACAATTGTATATTGTAATGATGACAAATGACAATATTAAATTAATCAGAAAATTATATTAATAGGAACTTAAGTCAACCGAACGCAGATGACGCAACCAGCATTAATCTTAAATTAGATACTTATACGACAAATTTACACGAATTAAAATTTCAACCGTTAAGCAATCGCTATTTCCTTCCACTTGTAAAAATAATTTAATTTGCCATATGAGTTTATTAGTATGATACGTAATCCGTTCATTACGTAATCAGTATACGTTGCTTTTTGTAAAGTGGCAAATTGTTAAAAGTATCTGCTATTTATTTTTATCAAACGTGCCGATCTCTAAAAGTAATCGAAATATCATTTTGATAACATGTATAAATTTTATTTTCTAAAACTACTTTTACTCTTAATCAAACCAGATACGACTGTAAACTTTTTTATTTGAGAAGGGACGTTCTCCATATTGTTGGAAATAAAACTGTTAAATGCTACTATGCGTTACTTCGATTAATTTATTTTTTCTGTTAAAAAACCACCAATGCTGTGCGAGAAATGATTGAAGCGGATTGGCATGTGACATAACGATAGAGGCATCCTTGGGCATTGGTAAAAGTCAAATACAAACGATTTTATATGAGTATTTAGTAGTGAAGAAACTTTGCAGTCATTGGATTTCACAAAATTTAACCAAAGCTCAAAAATGGCTCGTGCGGGTTGGTGCAAAAAAATGCCTCAAAAATTCAACCGCGGTGCTTCTGCCAACGTGTACAGTATCATAACAGGTGACAAAACCCTGGATATATTCATACTAACCGGAAACAAAACAACAATTTACTGTTTGGATATTTCAAAGTGAACCAAAACCAACAAGTTATTCATTAACGAAACGTTTAAAAAAAAATTATTGCTTTTTCGTCCGTAAAGCTGGGCCTGTTGCTTTTGAGGATTGAAAAACAGTAAACACTGATTGGTATACAAAAATTTGTTTGCCTCAACGCTTCGGCGAAGACAGAAAATACAGAAGACATCGGCGCATCATCCTTCATCCCGCCAACGCCAGCACATCGAATAGTCGATTATTTAAAGGAGAATAATATTGAATTAATGACTTATTGTCCGTATTTGCCTGACCTAATGACTTCTTCCTGTTCTCTTTTGTCAAAAACAAATTGCGTGGTAAGCGGTTTTCTACACTGGAAGAAGTCGTTGAAGCATTTCAAATGCATATCTACTTCAGATTCGAATAAATGTTTCGACAACTAGTTTCTTCGAATGCAACAGTGCTTAAAACTTAAAGGCGAATATTTTGAGAAACAATACTGTATCTGTTTTTTTTTCCTTTTTTTTCCCGGAAATTTCTAGAGATCCCCTCGTATATGAAAAGATGTACACTCGCTCGTTAACTGCTTGACGTAAAGTTACTTACGTGCCATATTTACACGTGATGCACTATTTGAGTTCAATTTATAGTCGGTGAAAGTTTGTTGCATCTGCAGAATTACGGTCGTTACAGGTTCCAATTTCCTATCGATAACCATCAGCGTCCCCTTTCTCGAGTTCGTGAGTTAATTACAAATTAAATGGTACTAATTCACATTAGCCGTGTTGAACCTTTCAATAATGTATTTTAAAAAGGTAGGTGGATGGTTCTTGGAAACTTCCTGTCTCATACATCGAAATTTGCAAAATGAAAATTGTTTATATACGGTCACTGTCAATTTAGACTTTTCATTTACGCTTTTGTTACACGACATGGATTATTTACTTTTTTACAGAAAAAAAATCATTCTAAATTTAACCGGGCATGCATTATTTTATAAATCAGATTCTTACAACATCTGAAGTTATAAGAACAATTTTGCCAAAATTGTCAATGCCACAGAAAGCATTTGATTTCATTTATAAATTATTAATGTCGACATCGTAACCTACTTTGGATTTAATTTAAATTACAAGTAAGCATGTTGTTTGATGTAATAATATTTGAATTTCGCGCCTGTTTTGTTTTTCATGGAGTTTTAATGTAGTAACTGTACATATTGCAAGAAGCAACGCAAGAGATATCATGCAATAAAAATAGTAACAAAACAAACACCAGTTTAGTTTTACATAACAAATAGGCATAGTAAGGTGTAAAATTCATTCGCAAAACACAACAAAACAACAAATACAGTCCACGCACAAATATCTGGTTCTTCGAGCCGGATAGCACAAACACGTGTTGGATGAAATGCCAATTACTACTAAAGATTAAAACATTTGAAAGATATTACAATATAAAAATGCACTAACAGGAATTAATTGAAAAAACCAATGTAGTTAGTAGGTATATTATTTACTTCCTTAAAATTTGTAATTTAATAGATATATTATATTCACTTTTTTAATAGTTTTTTTTAAACGGGTATTTGCAATTTTGTGGTAGCTATTTAATAAATTTAGTTCCTGCTTTTGTAGATTTAGATCTACCTTAATTTGTAGATGTTGTAAGAAGCGGATATATGAAGTAGCAGGCGGTAAAGTTTAGAAAATGATTTATATTTTTATTAATAAAGAAAACCATTCTAGAACCTTCTGAATTCGGTGGCGCAACGTTGAATTTAAACACTAGACACTTAGACTTAATTGCATAACCTAAAAATAATTGTTCAATTGAGAATATGGACTTCAACAAACCGATGATTTACCTTCTACAGCTTGGGCATAATGAAATGAGACTCGACTGTTCGACTCGAAGTTCGAACAAAATATGTTGCCTACCGTATCTAAGGTACGAAATGAAAAGCTAACTGGTAAGATTTCACATACGTCGTCTAGTTTGAGATTGATTGCGCCTGAAACGGTTCTCCGCGTGTTTAGTTGTAACAGCGGAACCTAACAGCTGAAAAGCTAATAATTTTTATGGGTTTCATAGCTTTTAAACATCACACGGTTTTATTTATAAAATATATTCTAAATGCCCTCTGTATGATTTTCTATTGTGTTGGACTTGAAAACAATCACGTTGCAGGCTCCAACAACAGTCTGCCATCACGTGTGTATCCCACCTTCCTCCATTGACTTTATATCTTGATGGAATCGTTCGCCTTGTTCTTCAGTAAATTCACCGAGGTTGTCCGGAAATCTATCCTCATGGTTATGAAAAAAATGTAATTTAATGAAGAAGTAGTTCTTATGCACAGTAACAAAAAAGCGCTAAGCAGAAACTTCATCATCAGTCATGTCTTTTGGGAAACACATGTCGTTAATCAGCTTGCAAACTTAAGGACCATCAAAAATTCCAGCCCTTAATTTCTCTAAACTTTGCTTGGTGGAACGATCTACAAATATATTTAAAGCATTCCTCTTCTTTGTGTAAGACTTCAACAAATTGTTTCATGAGTTCCAGCCTTATGTGAAGTAGAAGCAAAACGATTTCATCCCTATATCACGATAAACTCTCGTTTATCGTGATATAAAAATTACAATTGTCGGAAACGACACAACCATTGAAAAAATGCAGTTCTAACTAGAATAAAATGAAAACTTAGTTATTATTCGTTATTTAAAAACTAGGGCCAGTTAGTAGAAATGTAATTTGTTTCTAAATTCCTTGCTTCCAATGTAATACGAAATCGCATAAACATCTTTGGCAATCGAAAAAAAACTTTTTTGTTGGCCTGTGTTATCTTTGGCAATACTTGCTTCAAATGGGATACGTTACTATTATATTTCCAAGTTATATTAATCAGAAAAATGTTAATCAAAACAGACAGTTTCCCAGCTGTTATATTCCACTACTATAACTAAACACGCAGAGGGGAACGTTTTAGCGTGAGCAGTCCCGAAAAGAAACACGAATGTAACATAACACGAGGACGGATGTTTTATTCTAATAATTGGGCAGTATTAATGACTAGAATCAATAAAACTAGTGGTGATTTTTAATAAAAAATTGGCCAATGTCTGAATGAAAATGCTATTTTTCTAGGAACAATGAAAACATACATATATTGTGTTTTGAATAGATCACGAATTTAACAGTCGATGATAAAATTTCAATTTCGTAGAAAACAGATTTCGATTACTTTTATCAAATTCTCGTGATGTTGATTTTTGTTTAAAAAATGAATTTTGGTTAAAAACCGATATATTTAGAAAATTCAACTGTGAAAAGTGGATTTTTAAAAAACGAAATTTTATAGGAGGAATGGTAAAAGGTCGTTGCAATTGCAGTAAATGACGTCTGTTCCAGAATGCGCGCTTTACTGCAATATTTCTAGAAAAAAAAAACAACGAAAAGATAATCACTAATAAAATGTACACATCTGTTGAAGGAGGAAACAGCTTAAGTGTTTCATATAGCAGCAAGTATAGATTTAGCATAACACTGGGTAGGCTTTCGCGGCCGGTAGAACTGCTACTGCTATTAACTTCTTCCGGGTTTCGCCGTGTCTCGAGCGAAAGTTTTGACGCACGGTGAAACCCGGAAGTAGTTAATAACAGTAGCATAGATTTAACATTACTTTAATCTTATGAATCCAACAACACTAATCCAGTCTTACTATTCATGGTAGGATTACTTTTCATCAAAGTTTTATCTTAAAATGTTTGATTGACATCTACCAGCAGCTTTTTCAAAAGAATTCAATGTTTCCAAAATTCTTGGGGTTCGCCTAAACTTTTCATTTCCTTAATTTTTAATGTATGGCGAAATACGAAATACATAACATTCTACTGCTTTTCAAGCGCAACTAAAGATATCGAAGCACAAGTATTACATTACATGCACTAATAACAAAAGGTCACCAAAAACGTCCTAATTCCAATTGCTTGCGCTAGCCTGTATGTAAATGCTTTTAAACGTACCAATAAATCACAAAATGGCTAAAAACAGTAACTAAAAAAAAATGCTAAAATAGCCTCTTTATGGTATTGATGGGATCATTCAAGGCAAAAGTAATGCAAAATGGGGGAAAAAATGGGAAAGAAGTTTGGGAAAACGCACTGGATAATATTTTTAAAAGGCTGAACATAACTGGCTGGACATAACAAGATTATTGAACACACCACATTTGACCATTTGAGTATTAGGAGACGCTATCGCAGCGTTTGGATTTTGAAATGAAAATCTGTTGGGTTGGGTAAACTGTGTCTAGTATCTGTAATTGTTTTTTGCCAAACTTTTAAGGTTTGGGTTTTCATCTAGTAACTCTACAACAACAAAACAATGACAACAGATTAATGCTACCCAAAAAGATTACTCAATTCGGTTTATTTTTCTTCGTTTTTCAATTTTTATTTGTATAATTATTTTTCCACAAAGTTAAGCGCTTTTTTTATTTTATTTTGTTGTGTGGTAATTTATTACATAAATTTCATAAAGTGAAGAAAAAGTCAAGGGTACGTAAACGACATGCAAAACCTTTTAAACTTTTTAACATAAGGTTAACAGAACATCTGCTTATGTCTTTACATCACACCTGTCGCGAAGTGAATATCATCATAGTCCTGTTTTCCTCGTGTTCCTCGTTTTTATAAGCAGATAAACGGACATTTTTTAACTTCCACCATGTTTTTATACCGGTTGTGAACCAAAACTAATGTAATTGCATATATTCAGGGTATAAAAATGGTGTTGCTGTCTTAAGTGAGTATCATGGACCAATTGATGTTCAACGCAACCTCTCTAAAGTAATATGCATCGATAATACACGATATTTTTATCTCATTAAGATGCACTATAACTAACCTCAGCTGTTTCATGTACTACGTTTCAAAAGCTCTGGACAAATAGGAACACGTTATCATCTACACCAATTTTAAAAAAGGTTTTAACAAGACAGAGCATCGTGTTGCAATGTAGGCTTTTCGGCCCGCTTTTGCGATTTAACTGGCTCTTATCTTCTTGAGCGTCGTCATTATAATTTTACATCGAAAACATTTGTTCCTGCATCCGGTGTCTCTCAAAGAACCAGTTTGGGCTCGATTTTATTTTGAATTTTCATTAATAAGATCGTCGATCGTCGTCCACTGTGTGGAATCTTTATATTTGCAGAATGCAAGAATATTTCCTACGGGATCGATTCTCTTAAAGATTATTTATTGCTTCAGTACTGTCTGCGTGGTGTTGTATTATCATGGTTGGCCGGCACTAACAAGTTAAGCTTCAGTACCCCAACATTATGACTTAACACTCGGAAAGTTGATACTATAGCATTCGACTACACTATTCGCGACACAAATATCGAATGTCGTTTGAACAAAATGCATCTTGGAGTAATATTTGATATCAAATTAGTATTTTCTGAGCACACAAGTAGAGTAACTAAGGAAGCTTATCAAATGTACACTCTAATTTATAGGAGTTATAAACATTTAAATTGTCTGCTATTACGTAATACACTTATAGGATCCAAATTAGAAAGCGGTACGATAATTTGGAGCCCCAAATATGAAATCTGCAAAATTCCCGATGATTTTTCTTTAAAGTTATACATATTCATGTGAAGGCTACGAGTACTCATTAATTTAATACAAAATTATAACTGAGAAGTTTTTATTCAAACTCTTAAATTATAATATTGACTGTTCGTGGCTTCTACGTAAGCTCTAAATGGTCGATTCTAGTACTTTCCCTTTGTGGAGGATGTATTATCTATAAGTCTGTTTAGTTAAGTAAAAAAAAAAGACATTCCTGATATATTTAATTTGCCAAAACGTCACTAATTTCGACGTATATTCAGTTTATTTTGTAAACATATTTCACTATTTTGCTTTTGATATCAAAAACCTACCTTGGACTCTCTTTTCCGTCTTCACCGACAGCCGCGATGTCGAACTTGTAGTTCCTTCTTTTCTCACAGTTTAGTACCCGCCTCGCCCTTAATTCGGCATACCCGTCGGCCTTTTTGATGATTTCGAAAGGGGCTTCTCCGTGATGCTTGTTTACTATCCTAAACTCTTTAACGAGAGCTCCTATTGCCCTGATCGCGGGAGTTACTTCTACCAGCGTTTCGTTCTCTTTGACAAGACCGTGGTAACCATCTTCGGAGTTGATGTCCAGTTTTGGACCTGAAACAAAACAGTAACGTTATCTTCTTGTAATTGCCCATATGCAATAAAAGGAAAGAATATTATTATATATGTATTCCCTAGAAATTACTACTTTATAATAGATACAATTAAGTCTGCAAGTCGAAAATTATGGGAATGTATCTATTACTGTGCACTCTTTCTCAAACGTAACAAGCAGTTGGCGCAACGTTGGCTCCCGATCACGGATCACTTGGCTCGATGTTGGCAGCGATGTCGGCATTACGTGAAAGTGTGAATATTTTACACTTTTGACGGAACATTAGCTCCCAACGTTCTTGCATGCTTACCTGATCGTTGGGCGAACCATTTACTTCTGACCTTTAACGAACATTCCCTGATTGACTCACTGTTATGACGTCATACATTTACAACACTTGGCAACTAATTTTCAACCGAGTCATCGACTTCCTCATGTCACTGAAGTGTTTATTGCCAAGAGTAATTTGATTATAATTTCTCGATTATCGGCTAACGCTTAACTGATTTTGCTGACTTAGCCAATCGAAAGCCAACGTTAGAACAGTACCATTAATTTTGTATACCTTACTGTTTTGCTGAATACGCTGTCAGATTTTTCAAAAGTTTTCTAAAGGCTGATGTCTTCTGCTTCTCCTTATATACTATGGCGTCGTCCGAAAGGTTTAATTCGCCACATATCTGCAACAGAATGATTAGTGTCCATTGTCGTCTCTCCTTTTCATTGTGTGCCATTGTGTATTGCCACCCTCCGCGTGTAGCTTACTTTGTAACTTCCATATTGAATTTGATGATGCATTTTTCCAGTAACTCACACAATTTGCTGGTCGTAGTGATCGCTTGTACTTTGACATTGGCGTAGCCAATACTGTGCTATCATGTTTGATAAAGGTGTTCAGCCACTGCAGACATGCTCGCGTGTTGTACACCTCGTTGATGTTCTATAATTCAGCATTCTACACTACGTCCACTTTGCCCAGTATATGACTTGCCACATCGGCGCTGCGGATTCCTTTAGTTTATAACTTAGGTAACTGTCCCTTATTTGAACACACAAGCTCTTCAATCTTCTTCACTGTGTTATATCTCACTTACATTTTTTCTTCTCCAGGACTTCCTATAACTACTCATTTTTTAAGCCTACAGTAAATATGTCAGTAAGAGCTATTAATAATTTAATACGTATAGGGCAACATATTCATTGTAGGGTTGAAATTATTGTTGTTCCTCTTACTAGTGGTTGTCCTTCCCAGTATTTCCCCTTGGTTTGTTACCATTCTTATCAATGCGTCCTTTACATGCAGAATCTCTGCTGTTCTATTATTTGAATTAATTTTGTCTGACGTCTATAGAACTGTGGTGATAAGCGATCTGTTCTATTGCGAATGATGGTGTGAATACGCATCAGTCCGTGAGTTTTCTTCTTATATAGAGCATGCTATAATACATCATTGGTGAGTTTCACTAGGACGTCCAGAAATAGCACCCACTCGTTTTCTTCCACGTTGTAGGAGCGAGTTTGTATTGAAAATTCGCATAATTGTGGAAAACCACAGCATCGCCGAGTAATTTTTTTTTTAATATTTTAAGCAATTTTATTGTAGTAAAATATGCTTTAAAACTAGCCAAAAATTCTTACACATGTTAAGTCAAATAGTCTGGTTCACTTCGGAAATAAATCTTGATTTATCTGTACAAGACTTCAAAATCTACCTAAATGAGAGAATTAAATATTTCCTACTTTAAAATTAGACCCAGATAGTAATGCTTATTATCTAGTAGACGTCCCAACGAAAACTTTTTTCTTAATAAATGATGTTGCTTATATAGTGAAATCCGGTTCGCATTCTCTCGGAATGAAGTCTTCCATAGTTTAACTTTTTACTCCAAATTTGCTGAATGTTTGGAGGGGTTTAATTGCTGGGAATGATCGTCACACACCTTTGAGCATATGCGTGCAATATTCTTATAGTCGTTCCTGTCGTCTCCTGTTAATTGCGAAACTGTTGGAGACCCGAAAACATAAAATAGCTAGGCACTGTAGAATTTGTGGTAATTTAATTAATATAAAATGTGTTAATTATTCAAAGTAGCTGTTGCAGTTTCTGTTATCTAATGTAGTAACTGTTAAAATTCGTTATATTAATATTTCAATAAGTACGGTATTAACGCACAATTGTTGAAAAATATGCAAGTTTATTGTATATTTGGCTCTTGTTTCTGACAATATTGTTTTACTAATTGCTACAAATTTGCTACAAATTTTCCGCGTCATGGATGTTGTAACTGCTTGTAGTGGCATTTGTCATACAATTGCAGAATGTCTACCGTAATTCGTCAAAACTTAGTAGCTCACTTGTTAGTTAATTTGTAGGAGTATCATTTATAAAATCACGTGGGCGTTAGCTACAAATTATAGTTAACCATTAATTCCTGTTGTAATGGGGGCCAGCTATTTTGATTTCAAATTACAGTAGAATATGTACATTTGCTTATAAGTTGGCATACTAGGTTCGATGTGGAGGATGTTTAACAAAAGGAACTAAATACTGTACTTACTGAGTCCTGCAAGTAAAAGTTAATAATGATAGTAAGGACTGTGGTGTAGCATGATAAACAACATATCGGCAACCTCCGCACCACACAAGTTTTATTAATTAATGCCAACCTTCTGTAATTAAATTGCATGATGCAAACTATCAGAAACTGTTAAGGTGGCTCAAGGCGGGGCGGATAACTAGCAGATCCAGTGACGCCATCAGTCCCAAATACAGCTTCGATAAGTATTATAAAACAGTAATACCAAATAGAGAAGAATGGAAGAAAGGCCCGCCTATAAAGGCCGAATCTATCTGGTACACCAACGGCTCAAAGATAGAGAATGGAGTCGAGTCGGAATTTGGGGGCCAGATCTAAAATATCTAAATCACTAAATAATTCAAAGAAGAATTAGAAGACAACTAATTGGTGTGGCCTGGGTACCAGGCTATTGAGGGAATCTAAAGGCAGATAAATTGCCCGAGCAGGCTCGTCAACTGCTGGAAATCATCCAATGCAGTCTGTAGGAAGTAAAAGCAACCACTAAACAATGGGAAGATAAGAAATCACAATACCGATGGAAGATTATTCCAGGTCAGAAGCAGGCCAAGCAATTTCTGATTGGGCACAGCCCTACATTTACAACGGACCTACTAAGCAGGCACGGTAAATTTGTTAGAACAATAGTGGACCTGCTAGCAGAACGCTGTATGCTCAAGAAGCACATGAGCAATCTGGACGTAAGAAAGAAAACAGCATGTAGATTCTGCCAGGCGGAAGAAGAGACTGCCGTTCATGTGCTATGCGACTGTATAGCAGTGGCAGAAGTACAGCTCTCAGAAATGGGCTCGAAATACCCAAAAGACGAAACCTATGTAGAGGAATCACTCACAAAGCTGCTAATTCTAGCGAAGAAAGCAAAGCTAATGTGATTGATGCAATGAGAGAGGAACCGCGATAGATCTGAAAAGCTCGCAGTGGGACAGGTCAAGAACCATTTCGGGTAGTAATCTAAATCAACTAGATTTTGTTGAAAATTTAAAAATTTCTTCAACATACTGAAAATACATACATACGTAAATGCATTTGTTGATACTAAAAATACAATGCATTTTCTAAATCTAATAGTTTTACAGCAGAGATACTTTAACATTTTTTTCTATGCAACACGAGTTCCTGTATTTCTGTGCACGTCTAGATATACCTTTGATAAGACTATCAACTTCCGCCTGTTCTACTGCATCCCAGATGGTTTGGACTTCATTTCGTGGGGCAGCTAACTTAATAATTTTATAGGAAATTCAAAAATGTGACCTACAAAACTTCTACGGAGAGATGCATCTAAGAGTACGTTTTAACCAAAGATATAACAAAAAAATCGGTTTCTTTTAACATTTTTTGTATTTTCTTCAACAACAAATGTCATTCTTTCCGTTTAGTAAATTCCAATACTAAAAAGTAGTGTATTAACTAATGAGTTCATTATCTTGTTTGTAATTGCAAATTCTAGCGCTACACATTGCGTTGTAATATTGTCGTAACTAATACAATTGCATAATTGATAAATATGTGTATCCTATCAATTAAAATTTAAAGCAGTCGCGTAAATATTCAATCAGTTTAAATGTATGACGTTTTAAATTAATTAAAATAAATACCATTCTAATTATATTCAAAATTGGAACTGCTATTAACGTTTCCTTTAACAATCGTGTATAGAATAATATTATTAGATTTTTAAATTACCATACAATCGCTTTCTGTTTCTCTGTACTATTTATAAATAAAAATAAATGAATTTCAATTTCTAAGCTGGAGTGAGATTTTAATTCAAGCAAATTACGACAGTGGAATCGTTTAATTTCGTAATATGCTTGCATTTCTATCAGTATCTAATTCGTTCATTAAAATTTAATTCATAAAAAGCCGTGAGGATTTCTTTACTAAACCGATTAGAATATAAATAGAAATATGCTAATTAATTAATAACATTATTCGATAAGAAGTATAAACATTTTAGTTTTTATTATCAATAAAAAAAGGATTTTAGATAAAGTTCGTTTCAACCAAACGAAAACATGTAAATAGTTCATGTTTGTCACTCCCGCGTAATGTGAGGCAACTACGATTTAATAATAGCGTGTAAGTCGGTAACAATGAACTTCTGGGGACTAGCCACCTAAACGAGGTTAACTATATTCGAGGTTAATACCATGATGCATGCAAGTACCAAGATGCGATATCTATAAGTTTACACACAATTATATTGTAAATGTGGATTTATTATATAATAATAATAAAACAGTAAATGTATCAAAGATCAAACAAATCTAATACCTGTGTATTGCTATCGCAAATATTAATCAGCAAGAAGTTTGATAAATATTAGTGTTTCTAATAATAGGGCGTAATCCTTTCTTATTTTATTGATTTGTGTAAATATTATCTGGTGGGCCATAGGAGGAAGTCTACAGCTTCAAAAGAAAAAAAAAAACAGGTCTTATAATTCAAGCCTGACAAAATTATCTGGGAAAAATAAAGTTTCGATCGACAAATGACTAATTTTACAAAAACAAATAAACGAACATAGCTACAAACAATTATTCAACCCGGATTTACTTCCATGTAAGTTATCACGCCAATTTCCTACAACGTAAATATATTTCAATTTGATTCGACCCCGTCTACGTGTGTAACTGGCTTATGGTCTGCAATGAAGATGGAATGGTTCGATGAGATGTGAAAAAGGCGCAAGCACTGCGAGTATGATTCACAAAAACTGAGAAAGTTAAAAAGAGTTAAGCTTAGGGAATAAGCGATAACCTCATTTAAAAGGAGAAAAAACAACTTAAAGTTCCATTAACTAAATTAGTTACTAAGGTGGTCTGGATAAGGCAAAATAAATGGTAACGAACAAAATCTTAAATAACAAGATTTTAAAGTAACTTTCGGTGAAGTCGAGATTTATTTAACGTAAAATTAAGATCATTTCTCTGCGGAAATTAAATATTAAATTATAAGCAGGCTCAAATTGGAATAGGGCAAAGTGGCCGTTGGTATGGCTCTAGTTAGCTACGAAGTCCAAACAGGTTATAACGGCTCGTGGCTCTTGGTTCAATCGTACGACGGGTGTCAGTGTACTGTTCAGCTGTTCGGAAATCAAAAGAACGATGGAAGATCGATTGATTTGATTAAATTAAAACAATTATAATGAAGCAAGCGATCCTCATACGTTTAGTTAAATGATAAACAAATAATGATTGAAATTAAAAGATTAAATATTCAGAAAATCACGAAACAGCAATCCGGATAGAATCTGTAAATAGCCACATCAAAACAACCGTTATTAAGGAAGCTTACAATCTTTACCGTAAGATAACACTACAAGGTCAAAAGGGCTATTATTATTATTTCGGGGGTTATTTCTTTGTATGTACTTTTTGTTACTCCCATACTTATGGGAGAGGCAGCAGAGGGCACATTAGCGCATTTGGTTTCGTTCATTCAATTCAACAGTGCCTACCGATTTTTCGAGGGATCTATTGATTTTGAAAGGTTTCCACCGATCCGCCGATTCAACTTTAAAACCGACTAATATGTTGTTTATTCTAACAAAAAAAGCTCAAAAAAGTTTTTATTACTATCACAAGCGATCTTCTCTGTGTGTGGAGAAATTCCCTGAATATCTGCAAATTTACATATTTCCAAATTTAATAAAAAAGGTAAATTTGCAAAAACTAGATATTGAATACCGTTTATAGGGTAACACCAATGAAATTCGATCAGTTTCTAATATAAAAAAAATGCAAATGTGAAAAAAATTTTTTCACAAACAATTTTGAAGCACCAAAACAGCCTTTCCCCTACTTCCAACAGAAAATTACTTGCACAATGCTCATTGCTATGATGTTAATACTAAAAAGCAATTAATATCTAATATGACTAACTTCTATAGCAATCTGTACCAAGATTAATATGGAAATTAGTCAAACATTTTTGTGGAGATATACCGCAATGGTTTTTGAAAATATTCTTATTTTACTTATAAAAATAATATATAACGTTACAAACTAAATATGTTAGGTTGGGTTAAGTTAGTTATTAGTGGTACTGTATTATTACATATGAATTTTTTTGTTATGTTGGTATGAATTAAAAATGTTGGCGGTAAAATAGAGTGTCTGTAAACTAGCGATTTGTAGGTAAAACATTACTATAATTGGGGGCTTCTATTGCCAATTGGCTTCAACAATTTTAAAAATTAAATTAATTCCAGTTACAGATAAAAGAGGTTTAATATTTGTTTTTATTGTCTGTATACATCAATAACTTTGGTATAATAATATAAATTGTAATGATAAACACTAATTTCAATAAAAGCTTATTTCTATTTAAAACTTGATGTTTTTATAACTAACTTCAAATCTACCAAATTTTAGCAGTATTGTAATACGGTTCAGTCGTCTTCGAACTACATTGAAGCACGATTTCATTTAAATCAGGTCGTAACTTAGAATAACTTCGTAAATAAACTATTACCGTCGATATGCTTTCAAATGTGGGAGAGGCATTTTAATATCGATTATAATACTACCAACAAAACAAAAAGGAGGACATTTTTGAGCATTTGATTTAAGTACTGACTCAAATCATTCCTTTGAAATTCTCGTTTTATGTACCAAGCAAATTTGTCTTTGTTATGTATTGGTTGTTTATAATAATAGTTTCGGTTATTGTTTTTATTGGGCGAATGATACAGTTCGATTTAAATCTTATTCTTTTATTTTCGAATTCAGCTTTTATTTAAAATATTCAGCTTCCTATTTTATATGGAATGATTTAGGTAGTAACAAACGGTTATTTACTTTTTCACTCTCAAACATTTTCTCAACAAGTTTCTTTTTATTTTAGGTAGTAGAATTCTTTAACAAAGTGCAGTTATTTACTTTACGATTGTGTAATACTGTATTATGTAAATTATAAGAATAAATATTTTCTTTTGTCACAAATTGGAACAAAGCATGCATAACGATAGATCCGATACCACTAACAAATTGCAAAAGAATTGTATCAAGGCCGACACTGCGATAAACCGTGTGTCAAAATATAATACAAAAAAATCCAATTCGTTATCTTCGCGCACAGATGGTAGATACCTGCGTAACGTTGTCTCAGATGGTAGCTCCCAGTTAGAATTGTATTTACTGCAGAAGTCGTGAAACGGTTTTTATTCAGTAGGCGAAGTTGCAACCCATACTCGAGAAACACGGACAGCAAATCCACCATAAGTTGCTCACATTTTCGATTTGTGTGCTGTATACAACTGACATGCTGTGTGCCAGCAGAATAACAGTTTGTCGTATTATTTTAGCACCATCATAATATAATTCCGGAAATTCACTGATATGCTTTTCAACATTTTCAAGCGATGGTCGTCTTTTTTTGAAATAAACAAACAACGTTCGACTAACTGGCGTAGAGACCCAAGATGAACTAACACAACATGTGACTACTTCCCAATATACAGACACGCTGGCCCACTCTAGTGACATGCAAAGGTGGTGGATACCCGTCATTGAGCTCCGAAAATATTTGGTTTTCATTCATGTAGTATGCACTGTATTCACAATGAAAGGAATAAATTCTAACATTGTCCCTTTAACAAAAATATTCGAACCCATACCAAACTTTAATGTCACTTCCAGTTTGAGTGGGAGTAATACTAACTTTGTTATTTAAAATACAATACTCTACATTATCTTTACAGATTTATATTGACGATCAAATATGCTTTTCAGTAAACCTCCCACATTCCCGTTTATTGCAAATAGTTTCTGGGATATTGTAAAAATTATATGAGCACAGACAATAACTTGACTAAGGAAGCATATAAGTTCACAATTAGTTTATAAAAAGTTAAATGCATTTAACTGAAAAAGAAAGAACAGAAGTTCCTGCGAAGATTGTTCACCCTGCGTGCCTTGCAGAATATCAGATAAAACTTGACAAGTAGTTGTCGTTGTTGACTCCCCTTTGTGATAACCACTCTGTTTATTGAATAAGGGATTATATCTTTCTAGAAATGTTATTAACCTTTCATGTACAGTAATACCTGGACTAATGCTCTGGAAGCGTTCCTAGAAGACAAAGTGCTAAACAGATCATTTTAACACATGGTAGACAGAAATAGGAGAACATGCACGCAATGTTAATAGTTTTACATTGGAGGTATGTACATGTACAGTGAAATAATTTAATAACCGCGGTGTTTGCCAAAAAAGGAAGAGATGCGTACATGTAGTGACGTGTCTTATCTTTTGTGGGGTACATTGTAAATACCTGCTCTGTTGAACATAAAATAAAAGGATCTACCGTTGATAGATGAAAACAAATAGAGGTAGACAGATAGAACAAAACAGGAATTAATTACTAACTTCTACTATAATAATTCCTAGGAAAACTGATTGGGATTCTTATGAAAGATACATCAGGGAGGAAGCAGATGAAATCTGCACCGAAATAGAGAAAACAGAACATCCAAAAATGGCTTCTACCCAGTTACATACTCTAATACAAAGAGCATTCAATGCAAGCTGCCCCAGTACACAGGAGAGGCACAGATACAAAGTGCCTTGGTGGAACAGGGAGCCTGAACTTTACTTTACCGAGAAAGGCTGACCATTCTCACCTAGAAACGAACTCAAGTCGTCCATCAAAGGAGGTACGAAGTCTTTACAATAAATAGGCTAATGACTTTTAAACCCTACAAATCACCTGGAGGGGATGGCGTCTTCCCAATGTTACTGGAGAAAGGTATAGACGCTATCCTTCCAATACTGGAGTGCTTATACAAACCCAGCTTTAGTTACATACGAAAGTTATGGAGAGACGTTAATGTGGTATTTATACCAAAAGGAGGAAGGCAATCAGCCGCAGAGCCTAAAGCGTGTAGATCCATCAGTCTCTCCTCCTTCCTGCTTGAAGTAATCGAAAAGGTACTAGACCAGTACCTAAGGAACGAAGTGCTTACAACAAACCCGCTTCATTCCAACCAACATGCCTACCAGAAGGCAAAATCAACAACGACGGCTCTTCAACACGTTATTAACAGGCTGGAGGCGTCGTTAATGGCAAAAGAAATAGCTCTTTGTGCTTTTTTAGATATAGAGGGTGCCTTTGATAACACCTCTTTCGAGAGCATTGAGAGAGCGACCTCTTCCAAAGGTTTTCACCCGTCGTCTACAAAATGGATCAAGGCCATGATCCAAAGTCGACGAATAAGCGCAACGCTGGCATCGGAAACGACAACAGTTAGAGCCGACAGAGATTACCCTCAAGGAGGGGTCCCCTTACCTCTGACTGCCTGGTTGTAGATGATCTCTTACAGAACTTGACTTGCAGCGGATATGAGATGCAAGGGTACGCTAAAGATCTGGTAATCATGATCCGTGGAAAATATGAGAATATCATATTACAACTTATGCAAAGAGCTTTAGACGATACATATAAGTGGTGTCAGAATCATAGCCTGCGCGTAAACCAGGGAAAGATTAAAATCGTTCCTTTTACAAGAAAAAAATAAATACGCCCTCCATTGAAGGGAAAACGATTAACTTTAGTGATGAAGTTAAATACTTGGGAGTCATGTTCGACAAAAAACTAACATGGAACTCCCACATATCCGACAAAGAAAAAAGCCATTGCGGCATCATTAGTGTGCCGCAGGATACTAGGTAAGAATTGGGGTCTTAAACCTCAAATGATCTTCTGGTCATACACGGCAATAATTAGACCCATGATCACCTGCGGCTCTTTGGTTTGGTGGTCAAAAACAGCCCAGAAGACTGTGCAACAGCAGCTTCAACAAATTCAGAGGCTGACTTGTCAAACATCACAGGTGTGATGCGTACGTGTCCCACAGCAGCCCTAGAAGTCCCGCTGGGACTAACGCCGCTTCACGTTCACATTCAGAAGCAGGCCATATTGAGTGCCCTCACGCTAAGCAGAATGAAGGGATTGCAGCCTGGAAATCTTAAACGGCATATCAGAATCCTTGAAGATTCCAACATAAATTACCTGATGCATATTGCAAGAGACAAGATTTCTATGCAATACAATTTTGATCAAGTGTGATCATAAGGAAAGCCGGTAATGTGCATCCAGGCGGCCTCAAAGTAAAAAAGGTACCCTGGCATGGTACACGGACGGCTCAGGAATAGAAGGTGTTGGAACAGGTATAGGCATTAGTGGGCCTAATTCCCACCTTAAAATGCCTCGAGACAGGGACACGAAGCGCAACCATAACTACATTCAGTGACAGTCAGGCAGTTCTAACGGCTATTAAAGCCTATTCATACGAATCTGATTTGATTCACGAATGTATACACAATTTAAGGAAACTGGGACATAAAAACCACGTTACCTTGCGATGGGTCCCTAGCTATCGAGGGCAATGAAACGGCAGACAAGCTGGCTAGGGAAGCAGCCAACGTGCCCTTCATTGGTGTTAGCCACAGTGGTCTACATAAAACAAGTAATAAAAGCAGGGAAGGACGGTCAAAAGACTTCGTACTGGGGCAATGTTCCAGGACAAAAACAGGCAAAAGCATTTATATCAAGCTAGCCTAAGACAGAAAAAATAGTGCTAACGTTCACCAAAAGGGACCTTAGATTTCTGGCGAGATTTCTGACAGGTCATACAGCCTTAAAATATCACCTATTCAATCTAGGAAAAGCTGAGGATCAAATATGCCGTCTTTGTCTAGAAGATCTAGAGACGGGAGAACACATTTTATACAATTGTGTTGCCATCAGTCGCACTAGACAACAATATATCAGTAAACTGAAATTCTTGACATCTACTGAACTGATGGGTGAAGATCCTAGAGTTATTTCAAGGTTTATTAAGAACCTCCAACTTCTCTAACATATATAAGGGCATTTTGTTACAATAGATCTATTAAGGTCGCAGTGACTAAAGGCTTCTGTGCCTCTGTCCATTAATCCTAATACTAATACTAGTGCAAGTAATAGAAGAATTACAAAATTCTTCACTGTCGTTAGAGAAATCACAGCAAATTGTGAAAGATACACGCACAGTTTTGTTCGGCAGAAGACGCAAAAAATGAGCGTGTTCTAATTAAGTTTAAAAGTGTTTTAGACAAAAATTCAGATTTTGCCACACTTAGACAAATTTATGAAGGTTCGTTTACAGATATGTTAATTTGTTCCAAAGATTTTTTTAAACATAACATCACTAGATGTAGAGCGATCGTTTTCTTTATACAAGAACATACTTTCTACTATGTTAAAAATATTTAATCTGGCTTCTCCAGTTTTTCGTCACGGAAGACGCTTAAGACGGTAAGTTTTTTTTTAATCATCGAATTACATACATTCTCGATTTTATTTTTTATACATATGACTAGAGATGGCAATTTCCCGTGTTCATTCAGTAACATAGGGATAATTTATCGAGATCGGTTCCATAATCTACACCCATCTTAAAAACTTTTTTGTATCTAGCACCGGAACGGCACCGTTCGCGATATTATATCTCAGCATACTCCCTTCGCATGAAAGAGTCTATTTGTTAGCTATGCGGATGGTGCGCACCCGAATTTGCCCAGTCTAGTTATGAACCAATGAATCTAATGTATAGTACCGACTGTGAAACAAGGAAAAGAATGTGATTTCTGAGGTTGCTTCTCCTACGCCGGTACAGAGATTTGAAGCGAATCGAAGATATCTTGCAAAAAGATTATATAGGAATACTACAAGAAAATGCCTTCCGGGATGCGTTTAATAGGCCAACATTTTGTATTTATGCAAAATAACGACCCCGAATATTCCGCACTCATACGTAAAAATTATTGAAAGAGGGAATAAGACAGTAATACACTGGAAATAATGACCTGTCCATCGCAAGTTCCGATCTCAATCCCATCGCATTGTTGTGGGACAAACTTGACAGAAGGGTTCGAAAGGTGCGTCCTACCTCAACCAATCATTTGTGGAACATTCTACAAGTCGCTTGCTTGTTTTAAATAGTTTGAGTTTACGAAAACAATCTCTATTCGACAGTAATTAAATCTATGAATGCTAAATATGGACCTAATATTTGTGGTCAACCGTTTTATTTTTTTATTTTATTACGCGGCCTATTTATACGTCTCTACTTCCATTTTTATTTATTCATCAAAAATAGACCTTTTATTTTATATTGAGAAGAGTAGGCATTTACAATATATACAATATAAGATGAGGGACACA
This sequence comes from Oryctes borbonicus, assembly GCA_902654985.2. Lineage (NCBI taxonomy): Eukaryota > Metazoa > Arthropoda > Insecta > Coleoptera > Scarabaeidae > Oryctes > Oryctes borbonicus. The sequence continues at coordinate 1,676,092 of LR736874.1, forward strand.
TCACGTATCTCTTTCTTTACTGGCAAACAGCGCGGTTATTAAATTCTTTTACTGTACAGAAAAATATAAAAATGTATTTACGGGAAAATGGACGAGAGGCAAGGGATTTAGGAGAATGCAGCGCTACGACGAATCATCACTAAAGTTCGCCACTTTCCGTGCGCATCACGAAATTATGACAGATTAGAGAGAGTCGTGTTTAGTCGTCTCATGAGAACGGGTTCTTGTTGCCTACGGGTTTCCCTGAGAGTCGACAAAACACGAGTTTGTCTAGTCTCTGCTACGTGGAGCGCACGGAAAGTGAAAAACTTGAATCATCACTTTGTGCTGAGGAGTCCATCCAGGAGTCCATGAGTAATTTCAAAAAGTACACGTTGGAAGGCTTAGGTTAATTATGTGAGCTGGTGGCTCGGAAATGCAAGCAGCGGATGATTTCAGCAGTGACACTTGTAATTCATCACTAGAGATGACAAAGGCAGGTGAAATTATTACTTTTTTTGCAGCGACTAGATAGACTCGTGTTTTGTCGGCTCTTGGGGAAACCAGTAGGCAATACAAACCCTTTCTTGTGAGACGAATAGAGACGAGTCTGTCTAGTCGCTGCAAAAAAGTAATAATTTCACCTGCCTTGGTCATCTCTATGCATCACGTCCAACATATGAGGTATTTTTTAATTCAGCATTTATATCAACTCATTTGAGTTGCTTCGGAGAGTATGTTTTATTACACTTTTCTAAAGGTACGGGGGCCATCTAATAATTATCCGTATTTGGGGACAGATAGTGTCTTGTGTCAAAATGTGCATTATCAACTGTGGATACTATTCTTTAATCGATTTCTGTTAAAATTCCGTTGATTCAAAGATTCATTGAGTAGCGTTTTGAGAACTGTTAAAAGTGAGCAAGTTTATACACAGTAAAAGGTGTGTGTTAGTGATGATTTCGTCCAGGTGATTTTTGTTTTCTTGATTTTTTTTAATTTAAATTTTTAGTTTTAATAAAGGTGTCGATTTAAGATATAAGAAGAAAATGTCGATTATATTTAATGTAAAACATTAAGTGGAAGTGTATTTTGTAAAGTGAAATATGAGACGACTACATATGACAACATATTAAAACAGATAAGCTATTTTTGGATAGCTTATTTATGCGGATTACCTGGATTGCTCTTTCCTAATTTGCGGCAAGGTATGGTATGTGTAAGATATGGTATCATTTATGGACGAAATATGGAGTGTTAAAATTAGCATTCGCTTTTTCAGAAAAACTAAAATTGACGAGATACTTTATAATAATAATTTTACATGCGAAAATGCTGGGTAAAACTACACTAGTGAGGGTGAGCCTATATGTACGTCGATCTTTTACTGTATATGTTTACGAAATCATGGAAAAGAAAACCGGTCAGTGATTCCATTTCTTTTCTTGGATGCGAGCAGTTTATAATAACCATACTCGTTCCATCCAAATTATCCCATTGAGATGACTACAGATGATATGATCAATAAAGTTTACGATATCGTGTGAAGATTAAAGAGATCGGTAAAACGATAAACATCTAATTAAACGTGTGCAAAACATCTATAACGAAAGACTGAGTATGAGAAAGCTACCGGCGAGATGGGTGCTACGTCTGTTGGTGATTGATCAAAAAGAGAGTCGCCTAATAACTTCAAAGCAATCTGCTAATGTGTCCCATCTTTCGCCTTCAGGTAACACTAATACTTTTACAGCGAAGCATATGTTCCGGAAATGCTTACAAATTTGTTTTGTGTATTGTAATTAGTGGTAAATCAATATCAGCAGATTTAAAATATGTGCAGAGCACTCGCAAGTAATATCTTCTACGCCAACTATTTCAGATATGGATAAGTCCTATTGTTTTGCCATGTTTGCAGCATTGTCAATTACAAAATTATGAATCGTATAATCACAGACTTTCTGTTAACATTTCTTCACACAATTGAATCATTGCAAACATTACTTCATCCATCCAATAAAATACCGCACAGAAATTCAACTGCTGAACACTTAAAATTGTTCAAAAGACGTATTAGCGTACATAAATCTGTATTATCTTATGTAACCTGACACCCGTCACAAAAAAAATCAAAGGTGCCGTTTAAAACATGTTTCAAAAAAAAAAAAAAAAAAACATTTTAAAAAAAAAATAAAAAAAAAAAAAAAAAAAAACATGTTGAAAAGCGAATATAACGTAACGCGATAGCAGATGTTTTCTTATAATAATTAGGTAATATCGATAAGTAGAATCGATAAAACTATGCCAATATATTTAAATACGTTTCAAATAACCGACTAATCAGATTATCCGTGTTTTCGCCTTGCTCTAGCCAGACTGCCGGTTTGTTCTCCCTCGGGTACATTTGTTCAGTTTGAAGGACTTATCAGTGTCTGAGCTCTCTGCTCACTCAAATACGAATTATGGTTAACACAGTAATGTGGTTATATACGATATTTACAGAATTGCAACACATGAAATTGTATCCTAGTTAGCCGACCTATAAATTCGTAGTAAGGTGTACAAGTATAAAATGCGGATTTTTTTTTCTAAAAAAACATGTTCAATTCGGAAGAATAATAAAAAGCGCTTTATTCAAAGTATGCTCCATCGCTTGTTATATATTTTTCCCATCTTTCGAGCAATTTGTGAATACCAAGCCGGTAAAAATCTTCCGTTTTTGCTGCGAACCATTCATCCAGCCATTTCTTCACGTCTTCGTACGAACCAAAGTGCTGCTCAGCAAGTGCGTGACTCATCGATGCAAACAAGTGGTAATCGGAAGGAGTGGCCAGTCAGCCGCATGGGGTAGAACTTCCCAGCTGAATGCTTCCAACGTGTTGTTTTTGTGTTTGCGGATCATCTCCGTCCAACAATGCTTGCAATTCCACATCTTCGTAATTTTTTGGAGGTTTTCCACGTTCCTTGTCTACAGCATCGAAGTCAAACGCCGAAACCACTGTTCACACGTATCTTGCGATGAAGCATATTCACCATAAGCTTCTCGAAGTAATCGGTATGATTCAGCACCAGTTTTCTTCAAACGAAAACAAAAAATTAATGCTGTCCGCGAATGCTCTTTGTTCGGTATTAATTTCGACATATTGAACACAACACAACACTATGCATACACTTCCAATTTAACACTCGTGCGCGTCTAACACTTGTTGATGATACAAGAAAATGGCGCAGTGTCAAATCTTTGTAGCACAAACTGCATTGGTGCACCATCTATTATCTGAAATCCGCATTTCATGCTTATACACCTGGTATTATGCACATTCGAAGCTGATCGAGTATCGTTTAATTATGCGCGTATTTGGATGAGCGACGGTCAACAATTTGTTCGTAAATGTCCGTAATTAACGCAATACTCTAAAATAAACTAGTAAATTGTATCTGGAAGCCATAATTACACGCACATAGGGCTTCGTGTAGTTAGCAGATTGCATTAATTAGTGAATTTCCAAATAGTTTCTGTTTAGATTTTGATCCACGTCTGTTTCAATACGACTTCTCCTTGTTTCTTTGTTAATTACGTAATTTATCGTTGGGCAATTATTTCAAAATTCAATCAGATTTAAATTCGCTATGTATTGGAGCTTTGTTAGAAATGTGTAATTTTAATATACAAAAGTAAATGAAAATGAGAGAAACGAATGGTTGTAAAGTCTTCCAATTTAAGGTAGAAGGAAAATAATTAAACTTCCGAAAATTATGATGGACGTAGCTCAAGGATGAACTTCATTTAAAATCTAATTTGGTTAATTGAAATGACGCATGACATTTTCTGCGCTTGCTTTAGAGTTTTTGTTAGTATTTTAATAGATTAGAAGCTGCCAACACCAGTTTCCGCACCACAGAAATTTAATTAATTGATCCCAGATAGCTGTTTCGAGGTTACGTCGATCCTCATTTTCAACCGTAGACTCAATGTTTATTTATTGAATTGTACCTATTATACCTATTGATATTGTGTTTTTTCACGCTTAACCCGATATTCACTGTAGAATTGTTACTTTTTAATTGTTTTTTTTTCTGTCTTGAAAAATTATTCGTTTTATTATTTGCGAAATTGTATTTATTTTGTTTCTAGTACATTCTTTGTATCAACAATTTTGATAAATATATTTTTGGATTTGTAGACTGGTCTTACAAGATACCTTTGGAGTACCAGGGTTTCAAGAAAGAAGAAGATGAAAAAAACTGCTCTTAATTTATTTCTTATAGTGTGTCTATTATTTTCAAAAGAAGTGGATTTTAAAAATATATTTGATGAATAAATTTATAATATGTATTTCTGTCACATGTCTTTTCCAATGCGTTTTACGTTTAAGTGCATTTGTTTGTATTCCTCAAACGATGTTATGTGATTTGTGCGTAGAATATTATATTTTTGTTCTGTCACGGGATCTCTTGGACATATTGCGAACACATGCGGAATACATTATTTGTTCTATACAGAAACAATGATTTCTACTCCGCAAAATACAAAGTTTGTAAGACATATTCGGCCAATGCCTGAACGCGTTCGGGATTTGCTGCGGGAATTAATCCAAAAAATCATCTTATCAAATGATTCTTAACCAGTACTGAATAACTTGGTTTATCTGGTCCATTTTGAAATAAACGCATGGTAAATAAGTTTTCTCTTTTCGCTAATATGTAACAATGAACAATCTTCGCCATCTTCTTCTTCCCAAAAGAGTCTCAAAATCGTTTCTGAAATAAACTCGTGGCCACACTACCGTTGCTGTCGTTGCCCTCCAAATTATATAGTTTTATCAGAACTTACATTTCGAAACATTTTCAACCCTTATTGTTATACAATACACTGTAAAAAAAGTAGGTAAATTTACCGGTGTAAGTGGTGAATAATTATTGCAAGCAGTATTATTAACCGAATTTTACGGCAAAGGGTATTTTTGGTGATATTTCAACAAATATAAGAATAATTTTACCGTAAAGAGTTGATTTTACGCATTTGTGGCAATAATCAACATATTTGTGGGTGATAAATTATTTATAAGATGACTTCAACTTAAAAAATTGACAAAAAATAAACATAAATTACCTAGTTCAGTTGAAAAATGTCTATTAAGACAAAATATTTTCATATAACTTCCGAAGTTTAGTTAGTATAAACTGTGAATACTTTATCATGTATGACAGTCCATAACTTGACCAAATGTAACTCGATAATAAGCAGCCCGTATCAGATTGGTGTTCGACTGCAAGCTATCTTTTAGTTTTGCTCTAGAATGTACAATCTTGTATTTGCAAATGCAAATAATCTAAACGTGTTCCAGGTTTGGACCGTGTCATGGTTAATCGAAAACTCGACGTTTCGCCCACAAGCATATGGAGCTTCTTCAGCAGAGGGTAGGTTAGTAGGTCACAGTTGGCATTGTAACCCAACGTGTAAACCACACCAGAGCCGAAACTAACTGAGCGGGAAGCAGTTGATCTCGGTAACTCAGCATGGAACCATGCCAGAGGCGAAAATCAACTGCGGGGATACCAGAGAAGCAGTACGCTTTTATCGGAGTTGATAACTGAGAACTCTTGTGCCGGGTGATGATGTGAGATGGCATTTTCCCCCCTTAGCTAGTAAAAGTTTATAGAATTCCTTGTTCGTGTGGTTTAGTGTATATCGGCGAAACAAGAAGCTCCATCGGAACACGTCTAACAGAAGTATGAACGTTGTGTTAGAACACGCCCCCCTTCGAATCGCTGAACATCATCTAAATACTGGCCACCAGATATTATTCAATACGACTTTATTACTTTGTAATTCTCGCAATAATTACAATCGGAAAATTAGAGAGTCCATAGTGATCATTAAACATCCTAAGGATGCCAATAGAGATCAGGTTACTCCGTCGCAGACGTATGGAAAGCCGTCATCTGTAACGACCGCGACACCTAACCCACAGCGAGAGTCCCGCTCACCGCTGATATAAAAACATGCTGTCCCCGTGTCCCCGCAATTAACTTTCGCCTCTGGCATGGTTTTCATGCTAAGTTACTGTGATTAACTGCTTCTCGTTCAGTTAGTTTCGCCTCTAGTGTGGTTTGCACGTTGAATTATTGTGCTAACTGTAGCCCATGACCCTTCCCTCTCCAGAAGAAGCCACATATGATTGTGGGCGAAACGTCGATTAACCATGACACAGTCCAAGCCCTGAACACCCTTAGTTAACTGACTGGCCGTGGATGCCTACGTTATTATTACAAGTAATATATTTTGGTAAAAATGTTTTGGCCACATTATTTGAAGGAATATTTAGAGAAAGTTGTTGAGGCTAGGAAGTTGTGCCAACTTTTTAGGGTCGGTAGCGAAATGTCGTTGAAAAGGTTACGCGTTTTGTAAATGTGGATGTGTGTGAAGATGTGTGAACAATCACTAAAGTGTACAAAAATATTTTGCAGATTTATTATAAAATATGGTTTGTTTTTGTTTTAATTCTCAATAAAGTTATCAACATAATTCCCCATTTTATTTTCGTAATTTATTATTCTTGTAAATGTATGAATAAGTTAACACAGAATTTACCCGTTTCCTTTTTAACTTCTAAATACAAAAACTAAACAATCAAAAGGGTCATCATTAAAGACGAAATTTGGTGAGCAAAAATCTGCAAAAAAAAAGTTGACTTTTAGAAATTATACAGTTATTAGTACTTTTAATTTGTAATTATGTCGCTGCATACGGTACCAAATACCTTGAAAAGTCTGTGCACAAGTCATTACATATAATTGGCGATTGCGCAACATTTGAAGACACAAAACATAGTAATCATGTTACCTCGTTACTTACATAAGTGCCAAACTTTACATTGAATTCAACTCAGCTCTCAATGGTTTCAACTTAGAATTGCTCTTAGAAGTTCGTTTAAGCGAAATGTCAATCCGTTTGACCTATTTTACTACCCGGCACAAGCAATGTTAGAACCGTAAAAGTCTAGACTAAATCGTGAAGATTAAAGTCACTAGCTTTCAGTAAATAAACGTATTTCTTGTAGAGTAAAAATACCGCTCGTGCTTTATTTCTACCTCATTCGACTGTGAACGTGTAAGAAGTCGGTAAGGCGTTAAAGGTATACGTTTAACAGACCTTCTTAGATATCGTTGAAAAAACCGTTTATTTAAAGAAGCTACCTTAAATTAGAAGATACAAATAACCTTTAAATGCTCACGCGTCTTACAGTGTTGTAGTACAAATTAAAAAGGTATCACCGCGGTAAGACTTAAACTAAACACAGCTGTTACTGTATAGCGTAAGGGGCGATGAAAATTAAATGGATATTCGTGTCGTCTCAGTTATTATTCATTCATCAAATGCATTGAAATTAGTAAATAAATGTTTTAACGTGTGAAAATTTAAGTGATTTAATTTGTTCCTTTTAAAACAAAAGCCGTACTATTACAGGCCTCTGGTCAGATTCGCTCATGTATACACAATTTAAGGCAATTGAGACACAAAAGCCGTGTTACTTTGCAGAGGGTCGCAAGCCATCAAGGGATCGAAGGTAATGAAAAGATACAGAGAAGCAGCGAATATGCCCTTCATCGATCCTACAAGAAAGCCACATAAAAACAAGTAATTAAAACATGGGAAGACAATCAAAAGATCTCGAACTGGGAAAATGTTCCAAGACAAAAACAGGCGAAAGCATTCGTATCAGGTCCACCTAAGACAGCAAAGACTGTTCGTTCAGCAAAGGGGAATCTTGGATTATTGGCGGGATTTCTGACAGGGTCATGCAGCTCTAAAATATCACTTATTCAATCTGCAGATCAAATCTGTCGTCTATGCCAAGAAAATCAGGAGACCACAGAACACATTCTATGCCATCAATCGAACTCGACAACAAGATTTCGGTAAACCATTTCTATCATCTACTGAACTGAAAGATGAATATTCTAGAGTAGTATTAAGGTTTATTAAGAGCCTTCATCTATTCTAACACATGGAAGGGCATTTTGTTACAATTGATACAGTGACTAAGGGCATTTGTGCCATAGCCCATTGATACCAATACTAATATTAATACCAAGTACAGGCGTCTCTTACGGTGAAATACCACTTTATTATGCTGAATATGTCAGGTATGTACAGGATATAACCTAAACTGCAGAACATATGGTGTTTGCGTTCTTTTGGAGCAACATCAGTTGCAGTACACTGTAGATAGTCGTCCCGTGAAGTTACACATATTTTTAGAATACACACTGCTAATTACTATACAACGTGTCCACCTAGTGCATAGATGGAAAGTAATTCTTTTCCTGAGTAATTTAACGAAAAAGTTTTCAAATAAAGAAATATTCAAAGGCAAGTGCTAGGTACCCAAATATATGCAGCGTGTTCAGTTTCCACAAAAAACGTGAAGTTATTACTTCTATATTATTACTTTTTTGGATGCCCCTCTTCAATTCATGGCAACTTTCTTCGATGTTTCCTGTAATTAATATATGCATTTCCGTTTTTGACACAATTCAAGAATTTAGTGAAATGCTGTTGTATCTTTCATAACCGATACTTTAAACGCCTTACACGCTAGAGCACTGATTTGAATTGTGGGCAATACAATCAAGTCTTCTATATCAACTAGCGTTGCCATGTTTAATTCATGCTATTTCAATGTTTTTAAATGAAAAAAAATCTAGATTTTGATGGCGAAACTGTTCCAGAATTTTTTATGAACATTTTGCTATATCTAAAATGTGTCCTTCCTAAAATTAATATACCTGATTGTTTGTTAGAAAACCATTAAAATTCTTGATCATGTAGCTGATCGGGGATCTTAAGAATAGTACGGCGGCAACCCTCGGAGGATACAGAAAGGTATACGAGCGGTGGCAGTTAATCAGACCAAGGAGCTCGGGACAGTCAACCCTGTTCTCCAATAAATTATGATAACAAGGTAGCATCATCGAAACCGTGCTGAGGATACGCGGCAGAGGATTTTTTCTTATAAAAGCTGTTGACACAAATAAAATGGAAAGCGCATATTGCAACTTATTACGAACAAGTGTACAGTACAAGATTTTCATAGTACACGTCGTTGAAGTTGCGGAAATCCGAGCATTTTATATGCAGACGAATAAATGGAAAACAAATGTTCATTAAAAGTCAGATGAAAATCAATCAAAAATTCATCGTGGATTACCTACGCAGTGGTTGACAATTAGCAACTCTTTCTATTACAAGTTTATATTTGCGCTAGTAAGTGCTTAATCATTTGTTTTTCGAGAAAGTCTTAACCGCTATCAAACACGGATTGTCACCGTAATTACAAATTTTGAAATAGCATTCATTCGCTCTTGAACATTCTGTTTTTTGTCTGTGGATAGCGTTGATTTTTCCGCATAAAACTTTATCTACCAAAGTGGTCTATATGGATCCTCAGGGGTCGATTTTGTCTCGCTAGGGGTCCACGACATCGAGAAAACAACTTGGAAATACACGAGATTAAGACGCGAATACATCAAGTCAGGATCCACGTTCAAACGTACTGTCAATGATACATGCCTAACACAGATTGTGTGTACAAATACTCATAATAGACATAGAAATTGCTTAATTGATTTTTCTTAAAATAGTTTATATATGTATCTGCGTTGTGGTGTCCAACAGAAGTTTGTGTACAAGTATTTGCAAGTTTTCATATTGTTGAGAAGCCATTACACATAGGAGTGTAAGAGACAAACACTGATAATTTATTTTCTGCATTTTGAGAAATGGCGTGATAATATTTTAAAAACATAAATGCGTACAAAAGTGAATCAAAATCCCCTTATTTATTAGTATCCAAATATGTTTGTACTCGTCGAAGTATTTTTGTAGCATAACGTAGCGAAATCGTCGGGTATCGGTAGTTCTCGCTTCAGACCATTTTTGATAGAATAATAGTTTGCACATCGCTAGCCGTGGATATCTGTTTAAGGCTACACCTCGCTAAAATTGAAGCCAAATATTGAACAATTGCTATCCAATCATCAGGTTCATCTCTCCCCTTAACAGCGTATTAGCTATGTATATTTAATTTTATGTAACAATTTTACTAGGTTCTGTTTTGTTTCGTCAAAACACCACATACTCACTAACATTTAGTATCTTTTCCATAAAGATCTGAAAAAGAATTTACATGTTCTTTTTTTACATTGTCCTCTCTAAAAACTCAGTTAAAGTGAGTAGCTGTGATAAATTTAGGGAAATTCAATATTCTACAGCCAGGGGTCTACGGAAATAAAAAACATCCGTAAGTGGTTTACGGGACAAAAAACTTCGAGAATCTATGGTAAAGACGCTATTAGTCGTACGGTGAAGTGTTTTAAAAGTTTATTTTACAACTCATGATACCTTTGTGCTGTACAAAAAGTGCATGAGATACTATGAGGAGGCTGGTCTGATAACCAGACGATCAAGGTAGGATCGAAAGTCATTGGCTAAAGACTCTACCATTCTTTGGTGCCCACAAGTTTAGCGAATGGAACAGTAGAAAATAAACTCCAAGAAGATAAAGATGTTAATGTTAGTTAGAAGATGACTTCGAGTAGTGGGATCTTATAAAACGATGGCTGCAGATCAACCATTGCAAATATATCTAACTGCAAGGTTGGCTTTTGTTCGCAGATAGGCGGTTCAATTGACGAGCCATCAGTTCTGACATGAATCCCATTGAACATACCTGGGATGAGTTGGGACGACGTAACTAAAGGCATACACCAGCTGCAGGAACCGCCCAGGTGTTGAGAAAGTTGATATTGCAGGAAAGGAACAAATACATCTCAATCTTTTGCTCGTTAGCGTATAATAAAGAACATACCGAATGTTATTCAAAACATTGCCCAATTTAACTAAATCTAACTGTTTATGAAAAAACTTTACACTAGACAAAACATTACTCCCGAAACGTTGCAAATTTTCAACAACATATAAGGAATTGCATTAAAATTCGCACAAACGAAAATGGGGCTCTGTCTGAACAGATGCTTTATTTTTTTAATGAATAGCTGATTATTTTTAATTAGTATTTTTAGAAAAACGAAAGTTTATAGTAATTCGTCGCAGTACTCTGAATTTTAGCAAAAATTATACATTTCATGTAAACGGAAATGTTTATAAAAACAAGTCTAGAAAAGTTTTTCCATCAAGTCCTGGAAATAATATACAGGTTACACCACTTAAAACAATTGAAATGAATCAAACATGGCGGCAATATTGATGGCCCTTTTATAGAGGCTAATTTATATTTAAAAAGTTTTAGATATATTTTCAAATACCTCGGGAAATACGCAATCGAATTACCGCTTTTGCGTGTAATGCGCTTGAAATATCGGTTGTTAAAAAAAAAGCAGGGACATTTCGCAAAAATCTGGTATCTCAAAAGAGTAAGGAAGATAGATATAGGGGTATTGATCAAATGATAGAGGAGCATCCAGAAGCATAATTCCATTTAATAAAGCAAACTTTTATTGTGTGCTGGGGAAAATGAACGCTCTATATACTTAAATATAAATTTAAGCAATGTACTTGTTCAACAATTCTCTGAAAGTTCACAACATATTTCTCATAATACTAATAATCACACAAGTAAATGTATGTTTGCGCAGTAATAAAATTTCCCCGGAGATTAAATAACGTTTGGACATGTATTTTAGGTACTGACCCTGACAAGAGTCGCTTTCACCTTATTGATTTGTCACGTACAACGTGGAAGGTACTAACTAAACCGAAAACCGTTCGCCATTATATTATCAGCGCAACGTACTAAATGGTAGGCAAAACGGCGGAAAATGTAGTTTTCCCGGCGAAATGTTCCACTCTTTTAACTCAAATTACAGTTAATTGCCCCTATCAAGCGAATGGGCATTCAAAACGAAGGAAATTCATCACGCCAGCTTTTTTGTGTGCTGAGCTGGCAGAAGAAAAGGGGCAAAAAGATGTAGAGATAGAAAATTGATTCGTTTATATAAATGACATGCTTTTCGCAGACCATTTTTTTCCTCTGCTTAAATTATAAAATTTTCAAATGCGAATTAATTACGTTTGCAATTAGGAAGATACGTTATGGTTAATTATACGTAAATTTGCAGCCAGAATACTACAATCAAATATTTAATTCAAAATGGTAACGGAAAACTTATACCGGCGCAATATGCTGAATTAAATGCAATTATTATTTTTATGCATCTGTCACAATGCCAAAAGTGTTTGTTTTTTAAAGCAATAGTAAAATAAAGTTGACAGCGTTAAACGCTTAATATCATTTTGTTGTTAAGCATCATTCTCTGGATAACTAATTAAAGTAAGTACTAGGAGCACTATTTGCGCAAAAATATATGCTTATTTTTTGTTACTTGTAGCTGGCTTCAGTCATCATTTAAATATTTATATATAATCAATATACTCAACTTCAAATATTCAATTCAAACTTGCGTATTATTAATTTGAAGCTGTTATATTCGAACAGAAGACACAAGTATATATATTTCATTTAAAATTGGCGTATACTCAAGATATATCCTTAAAAACAAGCAAAATGAATATAAGAATATTATTTACTTATTTGAAGTATATATTCGCAGCTATAATCTAATTCTAAGCACGAAATTTGTATTCTAAAACCACAATCACAGCCTTTGCGTTGTTTTTTGCGTAATTAATTTGCGTGTTTGAACGTGCTGATTGGATTAGTCTAACAAAACGAGTTTAATTGAGTTTACTAGAATCAATAATTTACAAAGTCAAGTGATTCAATATGGTAGTTCCTGCACTCCCTGCTTTGTGGGGGTGCACAAAAGAAGTTATTATTTGTTCTTGTTATTACTTGTTCTTGCTTCAACTTTTCCAACCGTACTTCATAAAGTGCCTAATGGCATGTTGGTATATAAATAATTTTACTCTAAAATTCCGTATTTATCTTATTGTTAGATATACGATGCTACGTGCTGTTCTGTTAACAAAAATGTAATAAATTAATTCTAGGACTTTTGTGTTTCAATTTTACTTAACCTTGCCAATACAAATCATGCAAAAAAGTAAATTCCACTAAAGATCATTTTTTATTTGATTCAAGAATATCAAAAACTCATAGTTTCATTATGAAATCTGAAAAAATGCTTGTCTTAAATACAAGATACAGTCAAAATAAATCTTGTATATATTCGATTTGAAGACAATAACTTCTGTTTAAGGTTATAGTTTTACAAAACTTTTATATTTAAGAGTACCCTACACTTTTGTTCACTATGTCTAATATTTAAATTGTAAGAATAGCATATTCTTAGGATAATCTCATGATATCCTTGCTCATATATGAACTTACTTGAAGTGATCCTAATAATCTTGATCCAAGTAATTTTTTTGCGTGTATTAGATCCGTTCATTTGATGGCCAACATAAAAAACTATACAAGAATAGCTTCAATAAGAGGCTCGAACATTACAGGTGTGATGCAAACCTGCCTTATAGCAGCGCTGGAAGTCATGTTAGGAATAACACCGCTTCTCACCCGCATTCAGAAGCAAGCGTCCTCACTCTTAGCAGAATGAGTGGATTACAGCCGGAAGATCCTAAGATCCTTGAAGATCCCAGTATAAGCTATCTGAAACGCATTTCAAAGGACGCAAAACAATTCAGTTTTAGTAAATGTTAATTGAAAGTCGAAATGGGTGGCATTCGGCGAACATCAATGCGAAAGAGAAGCCTTGGCGTGGTACACAGACGACTCAAGAAGAACAAGGCGTCAACACAAGTTAGGCATTAGCAGTTCTGACTGTTCTTGAAACTTGTAGACTATAAAGAACTTCGAGAAACGGATACGAGGCGAAACCATAAATATATTAGCTGATAATCAAGTAGCACTAAAGACTATTAAAGCTACACGTGTGTATTTTACCTAAACTAGCAATGTGAATATAATTTAAGGGAACTGGGACGCAATAACCACGGCCAAAAAAACGAATATGCTGCTCATTGGTCCTAACTCTGATTGTGGTTAACAGAATGAGACTAATTCTATTTAAGCTAAGCACTACTAAGAGAAACATCAAACCTATGATAAAACACTGAACATAAATTAAACCACAACTTAAGCTGTAAATCTGCTGAAAGCGTCAAATTAAAGATTTGGAGAATTCAGGCATTTTGGGCTGCCATTCCAAGAAAATTAAAAAGGAATATCACAGTCAGTTACGCAATTAACGTTGTTGCAGATTCTAAAAATAGGAACTAGATACGTAATATTTTCTCTTGGCATTTGGAGAATAAAAGTCATGTTGTACCTAGATGAAAACCGAGCTAGGAAAAATGGGATTAGAAAATAAACAGTTACAGTCGGTGTTATTGTGTACAGTATTACACAACCACAAATCTTAGCGTGTTCAATGCAGATAAGATAGTTCGATTTATATGTAAAGTAATTCTACTATCAAAATGTACTACTAACATCTTTTATAAACCACCAGCACAACAATTCTTTATCGTAAACATAGGTATGGACAACTGGATTGAACTTTCTGGTATAGGAAAGTTCTTTGTACTTATTCACACTCATTGCAAGATTGTTTAATTGAATTTATTTCAGCTTGGAGTGCGAAACAGTCTTTAAAAGTTAATCATCAACAAAGACACATTTGCTACATTGCAATAGTTCTAGAAGGTCGTTTAAGAAAAGCAAAAATAACATAGGGCCAAGGTGTGATCCTTCAGGAACGCCGGATGTTGTAGAATAAAATGCAACATTGTATCCATTACACGTAACGTACTGCGGTCATTTCGAAATGTAAGAGGTGAAAAGTATCAACGGGCCAAATTTCTTTAATTTAGTCACAAGTGTCCCATGGTTAATTCTATCAGAGGCTTTAGCGATATCGGTGTGTATCACATCAACTTATCCGTAATTGTCTATTGCATCGACCACAAATTGTGGGAAGCAACGTTAGATGTTGTAGAGCGCTTTTCCGTGAAACCATGTTGTTCCATTGATGTTTGGTGTTCAATTTAGGGATACATCCCAGCATTAAGAGCGATTTCGAATACCTCGGCAAAGTTAGATAATTGCCCGGTAATCTACATCAGCAGCAGCACCATCGTTTAGGATAGGAGAAAGATTAAAAGGCGAAAATTAATGTCAACGGGTAAACGAATAGTATGCGGTATTCCCTCACTAGGAAGCAAGTTGTCATCACTAGATGTAAATTTATTTTTTAATTCTTTAATTGCATATGGCACTCATATCAGGCTCGCCAAAGACAGCGCTATCGCTTAGCAAAGGAGAGCCTATATTACTAGCAGTATCCTTGACAGTTTATCCAGTCCTAAATTACCACTGGTTAGACTAAGAAGAGCTGAAGATCAGTTCTGTTGTTTATGCCAAGAAGATTTGGAGGCGGCAAAACACGTTCTATGTAAATGAAATGCCACGAGTCATATACTACAATGGACCATTACTCACGCCTACTAAACTGGAGAAAGAAGTTCAAGAGTAGTGTCAAGATTCATCAAAAGGTACCAATTCATAACACCACAAGGGCACTGTTACAAGAGATCTATTTAGGTCGCTGTGACTAAAGGCATCTATGCTATGACCGCTCTCTGCAATAATAGTAGTAATAATAGTCACCAACGTATTTATTGTATCTAACCATGAACATCTATGTAATCCACTCAAAATATACTTATGTACTTTATGATACAAAACGCAGTACATAATATCGGTGTGTTTTACTTAAAACAGAAGTATAACAGCAAAAGGACTCGCAACCTTCGACAAATTGGTCAAGGTGAATTTCAATAAGTATCATATTCTACAACTCTTACAGTTCAATCAATAAAATGCTACTGCACAACAGCCTAATATATGTATGTGTGTGTGTACAATGATAAGCAAAAGTCTGGAAACACTTTCTCCAATAATAATGCAAGTATGAAATTACGTACTTGTGGGTATGATATAATGGAAACATCGGCATTTACTTGCAATTTAATCGGAAATCAATTGTAACATTGGAATTTTAAATGAAGCTCTGTACATTTTTTATATTCTGATGCACAATATTTAAATTTCAAAAATGTATAATTGACAATAGCTTCCGTGATTTTCTACGAAGATTAATCTACATTTGTTAAATTTATACAACAATCGAGATCTCAGTTGTGGCGTGAAACACCAGAAATACAACCGTTAAAATGAAGTTGTAGTTGTCAAACATTTACAGTTTCGTATTAGTGTAATAGTTTTGTTTAGAATGGCCCGAGAAAGAGAAGGAATGGAAATTTTAATGAGGATTGGCTTCGGAAATGGACGACCGACTTACCACGAAGTGAGTGATTTATTTAATCATCTGCATCCAAATCGACAACTAATAACGCGCTCGTTTGTTTGCCAAATGTTAAAAAGATATCAGCTGGGCGGAACAGTCCGTAACGGAAGACGATAAAGCGAAAAATGTTGTAATTTCGTATCCACAATCACCAGTTAACGTTCAGTGGGAAGAAATTTAAAAAGAAAAATTACTATAAATATGGGCCTCGTCTTGTGAAAGAACTTTCTGATGACGATTTCGATAGAAGACTTGAAGTTATAATTGATATAAGATTTACCAGCGTAGTCCTAATTTTGCGAAAAACTTTTTTTTTTCTAATAAACATTTTATATAAATGACAGTTCGCCGGCATAATTGTGTCTCTCTCAATAGAGAAGGGGTAGTTACCAGTTGCTACGTAGTTTCAGCAAAACGGGGTTCCGCCCCGAACATAGGGCAACTAATAGATTTTAAATTCCCTCAAAAATGGATTGTATGAATGGCCTGCGGAATCTCCGGCTTGCATTATTTCCTGCGGAGTTCTCCAAAATCAAAAATTTATTCCCAGCCACTTAATACTTTGTAAGTTTTGAGAGCTAAAATCATGGAAGGGTGTTTCACGAAAACTGGTTACAAATCCCATACTGAATAACATTATGCGTTAATCCAAGTACATTGGCTTATCCGGATATGTTACGTAGCGGAAAGTGGGACAATGTGACATACAGCATAGCAACAATTACCAACAAATCGACATAAACCGCAAATTCTAATTTTGTCATCATTAATACCATTATTTCATGAACTGAAGATTGTATGATTTTTAAAAAGCATCAAATTAGTTAATTGGTACACAGAAGCTCGATATACGCAAAATACAATTACAATTGATAAAAATATTAGAATTATTCCGAAATTCCACCCTTTTTATCCTGCCAAACATTTCCTCGAAATTGACGAAGAGTAGGTATATTTCTCTTCATGTTCTGTCAACTCTCTAATTTATTTGCCTTAATATAGATAATTAATCTTTCGTAAAAATTCAACAAAATGGCCATTTGTGGCATGTACGATGTAATATTTGTGTTAAATTTTGAAAAAGTGTGACTTCGGTTGACAAGTAGGTTACTGACATAACTTAAGCAAAAAGGGTTGGCGTCGAAACGTGCATTCAGCGATGGTGAAGTGTTGTAATAAGGGTCTTAGCAAAATATTTCAGAGTTTTAGTGCCCGGAACTCGAGTACGCGATTTGAAGAATTTTTGTACAATATTACTACCTTTATACTTTATCTTTTCCCCTTCCACGTGTTGTACATCTTAAAGTTATAGATTTTTGTTAACATTTTGTCAAACACAGTTGCACATTGTCGAACATGTCTCAAATAAAAGTTATTCGGTGTATGTTGGTATGCTTCATCTTTAAATTTTCAAGTGCCCATCCTATTTTACTCTTCCTGTAGATCTCCTGAACCATGCATGTCTTTTTGGAAATCCCTCAAGAGTTACCACCACACAGTTAGGTGGAATTTTCCTATACTGTACACTGCCGTTTAGAGAAGTTCGGTCGGTTGGTAAAAAACATGAAAGGGTTACAGAAACAAACGAAACTAAAAACAAAATGCAATTTTATTGTATGTATAGGTAAAAAAGACAAAAATAAATAAATAAAAAGTTATTCTGGCCTAATATAACATACTGAACATTATATTTTTTTTTCATCGAAAAAACCTCCTTTGTTGTTAATCACCGCTCGAACTATTCTAGGCATTCTTTCGATAAGTTTTGTTACAACGGATTGTGGAATATTAATCCATTCATGTTGCAGAATATTCCGTAAATGTTCTTGTGAAGTTGGGCATATTTTTCGGATCCTCCTGTCCAGTTCATCCCACAACAACTGTCTAGGGTTCAAATCTGGGCTTTGTGGGGGCCATGTCATTACTTTCAGGGTGTGCTGTTCTTCTTGCTCCTTTAGATAGTTCTTACACACTAACGCAGTGTGTTTTGGGTCGTTGTCATGCATGAATGTAAAGTTACGGCCTATTATACGCAATCCTGATGGCACTGCATGATTCTGGAGTATTGCAAAATAATTTTCCTTCCTCATTACACCCTGCACTCTGCATAAATCTCCCGTCCCAGCAAAGGGGAAACATCCCCACACTAACACAGAACTACGCCCCTGCTTCACTGTAGGCACAATGCAGTTCGGGATCACTTTTCGATTTTAGATCTTCGGACATAAACTCGTCGATTTTGCCCAAAAACTTCAAACTTTGACTCGTCACTCCAAAGTACGTGTTTCCAATCATCTAACGACCAATCAAGATGAGAACGGGCCCACTGTAGCCGTTTTGCTCTGTTGCCCCGACGTAATAAGGGTTTTCGAATGGCAATGCGTCCATGAAGGTCCGCTTGTTGAAGTCGACTTCAGCTTTTGTTGTTTTCCTAGATACTCCAGGACGAACACGATTTTCTATAGTTCCAGTTGTCCGATATGATATCGCTTTATGATGTAATTTGCTGTTGGACTTCTCATATTTATTTTTTCAGCGATTTGTCGCCCCGAATATCCTTCTTCAAACAGCGTAATAATGCGTGAACGTTTTTTTACACTGGTAGGCTTGCCACGTGCCATTTTGAAGTAAATTTTCTTAAAACTTTCGCGCAAAAACGACAGATGCACAGCAACACACGTTTAACAGTAAAATGAAGCAAATTTATATCTTTACGCCCGTGATAAATAAACAAGAGTGATACTGCGGTATATTTCCTAAATGTATTGTTCGTTAATAATCCCCAAACGACCCGTTTCAAAAGATCGGTACTTCCGAGAAATTCTTGGAATGATAATAAAAGGGACTTTATTGTGGTTGTCGCAATATTTCTACTTTACATAATAATTTATGGCTTTAATCCCTTAGAAAAGAGTGTATGCTTAATATTTTTCTAATTTTATGTATTAATAATTGTATACAGTGTGATATAATAGATTTTTATTGTATGACCGAACTTCACTGAACGGCAGTGTACATTATTCCCTTATATAAGCTATGGGTAACGTATAATAATAAAGAAATAACCGCTAAGACTACATACCGAAAAATTACAGGAAATTGGTACTATTATTTTGTAATATTATCAATTTTGAATTCAAATATATGGCGGAAAGAGGAAGAAGATGACGAGGGAGCAGAGTGGTATTATAATATTTGGACGTGATTAAGACGTTATATTTAGAAGGGAGTTTTATTTATACTTCAGTCTCAGATGTGAGGTCCAGGGGTACAGGAACGGTACACGGGTACACAGGAGTACAGGGTAAGCAAAGTTATCGACTGATCTTAATCTAAGCAAGGCGAGAAACACGTGGTCGGACAATACAATGGCGAATCGTGAAGAAATCAGTGAATGCGTTTCTGAAGAATTTGCAAAGAAAAATATGGAAACACTTAGAGATAGAGCAAATAGAAATACCGATGGTGAAAAAAACGTTATTATGTCTGATATGTTAAAGACTTTAACAAGTGTAATGAAACAGAATAATACATTAATCAAGATGATACAGAAGAGTAATCATACGAAGAATTTTACACTTATCGCAGAATATCGATAACCTTTGTGGAGAAAAAGGCATCTGGAAGCAGAACGGTGGATGGAACAAATAGAGTGGCACGAGTATATGAATGGCCGAATGCTGTTATATTATGTTAATGAAGCAAAACGGATTAGGGCAAAGAGGAGAAGATGAACTCAAAACATATTTCAAGAAGAAAACATCAATAGTGAACTTAAGAGAAAAGGCAGCGAAGAGGATGGTAACAACTCAAGTGTTGTTCGTTTTTAAAAAGTATCAGGTTTTTCCTTGTAAGCTTGATAGTTTTTGCGATATTAAAGAAAAAAGAAAAATGTCTTCGAAAGAAAATTACTATTGAAAACAGTGCACAAAATAAAAATAAATTAATTTATTATCATAGTAACAATAATAACACTTATAAATACAACATAACTGAAATTATTAACTACAAAAATTGTTCAAAATGGCCACCGTTTCCTCGTAGACATAATAAAACCTTTTTAACAAATTTTAATTTACATTATTTGTATTTAACTCCACAATAATTTGCTTTATGCTAGTTTTTAATTCATCGAGAGTTAGTAATAGATAATTTCCACAAGAAATTCTTGATTTAAGTATGCAACATCTATCAAAATTGTGTGGAGGTACATCATCGTACTGAAATACTATTCCGCGTTTAACTGCTAATGACATATCATGCAAATAATCTTCATTTTGCAAACAATTTAAATATCTCTGATGTGTTAAGATTCCTTTATAAAAATATGGACCCAAAATAGTACCATTTACATTGCGCTTGACTGGGCAGAGTTAGGCGCTGTGTGTTCGGATCCCACTAGAATAAAAAAAAAATCTTAGTGGGTCCGGTACACTCCCAAGTCGCCATTCATAGTTGGGGGACAACTAACTGCGCTTCACCCTGGTGTGATAGTAGTTTATGCACCCCGCTGGGTCATCATCACACAAAAAAAATACCGTACATTGATCGAAAAAGATATTTGGAAATTTGTATTACATGTTTCATGTAGATTTGTACCTCTTGTTTGTCAATAATGTGTACTGTATCTATTTAATATACCAAAATTGTATTTCATTTCATCTGATCGTATCATCTGATCATAACATTCTATTTAAAAAATTTGGATTTGCAATATTTTGCAGTATTAAACAATTGCAAAATTGCAGTCAGTCACCAAGATGAAGTTTATGCACTCTGTGCATTTTATAAGCCCTGAATTGCTTTTTCAAAATAATATGTATTTAGCTTCGTATGTGTTCGCGTATTCTCGATACTGTTCTACGCAATTTATTTTCTAATTTGAAAAAAATATGAATGTCATGTAAGAAAGTAATCCGGATATTATTGTCAATATAAGTGCCGGGTTTGCCTTGAATTATTATTTGATAAATAATAACATTTTATCAGATCTACCTTATCGTTAATTGAATAGTCTGCCAGCACCAAAATTAACTTCTCGAGACCAGGGATAGAACAGGCACGTTAGAATTTGAGTTTTTTTCTCACATTATATGATCATACGATTGATAATCGGAAGACTAGATAATAGACATCCTCAAGGCAGCTGTTCCGGACTAATAAACAAAACTTTATGGTGCGAAGTGTGCCAATACATTAGGGTTACTGATCATATTACCTCACAGTCCTTGCTATCATATCGAGATTTGTGCAAATTTAGATAGATTATTAGAAGTACTAAAAGTTTTATCTGAATACTTTTTTTTTGTATTTATAACTTCCTAGCGTTTCCAATTTTTACATCCAAAATGTATATTCGTTTTTTTCGAGACACTTACCCAAAGCTTTACTTTAGTATTTGGATAATACAGATAAAGTACTACTCAGAAATGTAATCACAAGTTACATCATATTTAGACACGTATGCATTGCAATCAAGTATTACTATCGAATTGTCTAAATGCAAAGTAATCTAAAAATACTGCAAACTACTACAAACAAAGAAAAGTATTGCATTTAGAACTAGAGAAATACTTTATTATCGCTGAGTAACTGTTGCGTTTTAGAAACTGATATACAAAATTTGATATTAAATCCAGACTTGTTTGGAAAAAAAAAAACAATAAAATCATTAGACACCGTTGAATTTTATGGCTACAACTAGCAATACTCAATTGTAATGCGTTTTTTAACTACCTCTCTATTAACCATTTGTTTATCGGGAAATGTAAACATTTTGTTCGAAATTAATTTGTTATCATCGTTCTACGAATAGCAAGATTCGAACTTCCTTCAGAGGCTGGCTAAAAATATAATGTGATTATTTAACGGAAAATGCCTATAAGAAAACATCCTAGCAGGATAAACTAAAAGTAAGATATTTAAAGTTTAATTTATTATTTGGGTACGCCGATTTATTCTTACTTCTTTAAATAATGATCGATTTATGTTTCGGAATCTTGTTTTATTCCTTTTTCAAAATGTTTATTTACAAACTGCCAATAATATAAATTTTACAATATTTTAATGCAATTAAATTAAATTAATTAACTGTATTACTTTTTTATTTATAACTAAACATTTCGTTTTGCGAATTTTTATGAATTATGATGTTGGTGCTAGCAAAATAAATATAATTTGTTATAGCACCAAACCTATTATTAACAATAGCCTACACATTATACAAATTTTTTTTTCAACACAAGTGCAATAAATATTAAAACGACTAATCTCCTAATCTATCTCTCATAAGTGATTACTATCTATTAACGTACCCTTCTTTATTCTCATTTAAATATATATTTTTAATAAATGAAGTAAGTATACTATCTCGTACGTGAGATCTTATTTTGTCTTTTAACAATAAATCAATCTTTTTGTGCAAATATTTCACGATAAGCACATGCGCAAATTTACAAACAACTCAGGAAAACGGAATTCGTTTTATTTAAATAAAAATCTAATATTTGGTTGTTAATATCTAATATTGATATGCAAAATACATCTTGCAAGAATAAAACTTTCAATTTCTTTTCTATTTTTTCCGCTTTACTCAAAAGGAGAAAACGAATTAATTGCCAAGCGAAGACCGCCACAGCTAGTGCAGCAATAAATGGAGCAATACGGAGAAACCACCATGCTATCCTCTATCTAAATGCAAGCATATGCATACCCATTGTTAGATTCAATTCAATAACCAGCGAAGCAACAATTGTGCGTGAAGTGCTGCTGTAATGACGTCAGAAACATCAATAATGGTCTTCAAATTGAAAAAATGTTAGCATCTGTAGCCGGAATTCAAAGCATTATGTATATAACTACATGTATTCGTATAAAACAGAAACTGTGGCATATATGTAATGTGGGTATAAACCACTTATCTACTAAAACTATTAACTAAATAATTACCAAAACTGAAAAAGAAACCAATGTTACATCACACTATATATAATAAAGAAGATAATCAAGGTATATGTTGACTAGCTTGCAAATATCTACTTCCGAAAATAACTAATCAACTTGCTAAGAAGTTTAAGATGAAGCAACATAAATACTTAAGACAGTAGCAAACAGGAGTTTGCCAATATGCTAATATCATATTGTGGATCAACGACCGCCTCTATCATTCAGCATGGGCACTTTTATAGGGTCATGACGGTATATACACATGCCCCTCAGATAAGCCACACCCTCTTGCTCCTCCACGCCTCCAGCGATATCGCTGTGAGGTAACAGCGATAGCAGGTAAAGATAAAAAATTACTCTCGAAACCACGCTGATGACGCCGGGTAGGCAGAAGCATGTCCGTGTGTTAGTGTAATTTTTTCTCTCCTTTTATTGCGTTTGCCGTGAATTATTCCATCAATACCATGAGGAAGCTAAGCTATCTTAGCATTATTTTTTGGTTATTGTTTTTAGGCATTTTCTGATGTATTCTGTTCACATTAAAGAATATTTCTCGCGACTTTTGTGCTTCTATATGTAAAAACAAACGATACAATTTTTACCAACTCAGATTTGTCAATATTAAAACAGTTGTGCAACGAAAACCTTTAGTAAATACAACGCTTATAGGTCCCATGTTCACTATGCTCCTCTCACAAATTGTGATGTGTAAAGTATTTAAAGATGTTCTAACAAGCAAGCGAACACATTTCGCAGCAGAACATTTAGGGTATGTTTTAGTAATTATTGTTAATAAATCATTTTTAACATGATATTTATAAAATATAGCCTTGGACATTACTTATCTTTGTTTAATATTTTTACGATATTGGGAATTAAACTATGCTTTCCGTTCGATACATCTACGCCCCTGATATTTTACATTTAGGTTGAGTGTCTCTAGTCAGACAAGCACACAGAAGTAGGATCGTCTGACTGCGCTTTCCCCAACGCATATACATATACGCAGCGGTTGAACGAATGTATCGTGCCCGAGTTTATCTCAAACGTCGGCGATAGAGGCGGTCGTCGATTCGCAGTACGGTTATTAACGAGAGGAGAGCACGGTTTGGCAGCAGACTTCTTGCAATAGATCATATTAGACTAGGTATAGAGGCGTATCTCACAAAATGTCCAGCGATGGCATTTGCCTCGCTAGCGTCAAGCGAGGTTTTGCAGCTTTTGACTGGCATAAGAAAAATAATTACCTTCGCTAAATGAAGTGTTACCTTCACAAATTGTTGCCAACTTTAAAATACCATCAACATTTAGAACATGCAATATTTAAAAAAAAATGATTTTGCAGAAAGTTTGCTAAGTATAAATTTTACATGTACGTAACCCATATATGGAAATGTGTAGCCATAAAATGAAATAGAAGTAATGATGTACCAAAGATTGAACATGCGTGTCTGAGAAACTATGATATAGGACTGGTTTTGTTAGGTTCCATTCGATCGATATATTTTCATTAATTTGGTTGTGTATCGACTTTGCTTGTCATTTATATTTGATTATTTTGTTATGCCGGAAGCTAAAATACACTTTTATCTTACTTAATTTTGTTATTTATTTAAACGGATTTCCTCTTTTTTTTGAGTTTAGTGATATTTGTTAATCGAGTATTTATTTTGGTGATTAGCGTATAGTAGTTTTAGTTAAATACGAAGGGATGGTTAGAATGTGCTTTTGTGCAAAAATAGAGCCAGCGAATCCACACTTTTAAGTAATGTTGAACACAAAAAATTATATCTGTAAAGCCGTCTGTAGCTGTAACGCCGCGATATTTGGAAAATAGCCTATATTAAATATAATACTAATATTAATAATAATAATCGCGCTATTATTGTAATTTCCTGGTAACAATTGTCACTTAACACACGGGCAGGGTACTAAACGGCAAGTTCACTGTTAGATTGAGATAATTATATATAGGGCAACTATTTTTTGGCTTCACTTTTGTACTCATCGAAGACTTATAGAAGGACAGGTAACCTAAACTAAACTAAAACTAAAAAAAAAAAGTAATTTTAGCGACACACACTTAAATATTTTGAAAACCCAAATTTAAAATTAAAAGAATTGACTCTAGGTTGTAAAGAAACATGGATGTACATACATTGAAACAATTTTTGATTTCGATTTGCAATTAAAATATTACGATTACTTGCCATACTATTGCACCCATCACGAAGATGTGTTCACATCGAAGAAAACCAGATACAAAAACGAACATTTGAAAAAAGTAATAATAATAACTGTAAATAGTGACCTTTTATTAAAATAATATATCTAAATCATTAACGTTTCAGTAGTTACGTTGGTTTAAATTACGATACTTAAGCCATTTACGAAATACGGAAAGAAACGACGCGCCACTGCTGCTCTATCACCTTTTCTTCATGGACAAAAGTGGGAACTATATACACTCGCTCAGCTAAACAAACACACTTGCAATCAGTGTTGATAGACATAACAATATGCAAGTGTCCTTCACTCGGGTTACTACATCTTATCTCCACCCGAGGTTGCTCCATATACTGATGTCGCTAAATATGTGTATATCTGTCATTGTACTACACATACCCTCGTCCAGTATACGATGCCAGTTACCTAAAATGTGCGCCTCTGTAGGCATTAAGATAGATTAACCATGCTTCTTAATACTTGATACAAAAATAGTTCTTTCGTATATTCAAGTAACTAATCCTAGACTTAACGAAAAAAGAAACTAAGCCGTCTTAAAGTTAACGAAATAATTTTCGGGAAAAATTAAAAATAAATAAGTAGAGTTAAGTCACCGTAGTCGGTAGATTATCCTTAGAATGTTAATCGGTCCTATTCTATATCACTTAACCAGCAGTTAATGTTGTCGTTAAAACTGACCATGATTGATTTTTATGTCGTTTGCTTAATCTGTATCAGAGTATGATTTAACGATGTAGTTAACTGTGATCGTTTACTTCTGTTTAAACGATCACATTTAGCGAAAAGAAAAATGAGTACAGAAATATTTTGTAATGCATGAAATGTTCTGGTACTACAGCATTTAATAAACACAGATGACAGCTGGGTACTTAGATGTTCTTTTTATACCTTTATCCAGTTTTTTTTTAATAAATTGAACCTTCAACGAAAAATCTTGACAACTAATTTAAAGTAGCAAACTTAGTAGTACTTATCAATTGTTTTAGATTGGGTAGAGTCCCAGTATGTACTAGTTCCGTGTCAATGCCGGTACGTCAGTGTCTGTGAGAAATAATATCTTTGTTTTGTTTCTCGAAATATGTCTCGCACAGTTCTGTTTTCTCACAGACGTAATTTCCTGGTAAGGACGTATTTTGGGCGTGTGTTTGTATATTTATAAAAATTAGACTTAATTCGCCGACAGCATATGGCGCTTCTTCAGGGAAAGGAAAGGTGATAGGCAACAGTTAGTACGGTAACTCAACATGTATACCACGCCAGAGGAGAAACTAAGTGAACGGGAAGCAGTTGGTCACCTGAAGAAGCCCCATATGATTGTGGGCGAAACGTCGAGTTTTCATTTAACCATGACATGGTTCGAACCCGGAACACGTTCAATTTTAACTGATCCTGGCCGTGGAAGCCTACATTATTATTTCACGAGAAAAATTATTGAATTTGTGCGTTATTTTGCTGTTATTATTTATCTCGTCCGAAACATACTGACATCACATGTATATAAACTGAACGAATGTGCGTGAAGAAAGATTAAAACCTAAGGTGATCCATTGGCTATACCAGGTGTGTCGGTAATTCCTTTCCGGTTTTTCCGGCAGATGTCACTGGCCATAAGTATGAAATGTTATGATTTGATACATATGTAATTTTATTCTACTGACATTAACCTTAAAACTACACAAGTTACGTTCCGCCAAAATAACAGCGTTATAGATTTATAATTTTTTGAAAATGTCGAGTTTTGTGCCTGAAAACGTGCATTTGCGGCACGCATTACTTTTCTTGTTTCATCAAAAGAAAAAAGCCGCTGAAAGTCATCGTTTGCTAGTAGAGACTTACGGTGAGCATGCTCCAACCATAAGAACATGTGAAACGTGGTTTCGACAATTCAAATGTGGTGATTTCAACGTTCAAGATAAAGAACGTCCTGGTAGGCCGAAAACGTTTGAAGACGCGGAATTGCAGGAGCTATTGGATGAAGACTCAACACAAACTCAAAAACAATTAGCAGAAAAGTTGAATGTGGGCCGAGTAGCAATTTGTGAACGATTACAAGCTATGGGAAAGATCCAAAAGATGGGGAGATGGGTGCCACATGAATTGAATGACAGACAAATGGAAAATCGAAAAATCGTTAGTGAAATTCTGCTTCAAAGGTATGAAAGGAAGTCATTTCTGCATCGAATAGTAACGGGTGATGAAAAATGGATTTATTTCGAAAATCCCAAGCGAAAAAAATCATGGTTATCACCTGGCGAAGCTGGCCCATCGACTGCAAGGCCAAATCGCTTTGGTCGCAAGACCATGCTCTGTGTCTGGTGGGACCAGATTGGTGTCGTATATTATGAACTGTTGAAACCGGGAGAAACAGTTAATAGTGATCGCTACCGACAACAAATGATCAATTTGAACTGTGCATTGATCGAAAAACGTCCACAATACGCTGAAAGACATGATAAAGTGATTTTGCAACATGACAACGCGCCGTCTCATACAGCAAAACCAGTCAAAGAAATGTTGAAATCACTTGGATGGGAAGTTTTATCGCACCCGCCGTACTCTCCAGACCTGGCTCCATCCGACTACCACCTTTTCGCATCGATGGGGCACGCGCTTGCAGAGCAGCACTTCGCCGATTTCGAAGAAGTTAAAAAATGGCTCGATGAATGGTTTAGCTCAAAGGAGGAACTGTTCTTTTGGAATGGCATTCATAAATTGCCTGAGAGATGGACAAAATGTATAGAATCAAATGGCCAATACTTTGAATAAATAAATTTTAACTATCCATTCTAAGTAACGTGTTTTCTTTAGCGAAAAAACCGGAAAAGAATTACCGACACACCTGGTATACTATAGCGGAGGACAGAGACAAGCACTGCTGGAACTCACTGGAGTATTGTATATTTGATGGCAGAGGTAAAATTTTTTGCTTTTTTTATACATCTTTTGTAGTAGACCGCAGGTTCTCTGGTTTAAACTGTTCTTTCGGCCGGATCCACACCATTAATTTGACTGTCGGATCCAAAAAGATTGAATTTACATTCGTCTGCAAATAAATGCCTTTTTGAAAAAGTACTTTTTGACGTACTGACGAGCAAATTTAATCTTTTTGGCGTACTATGAAAAATGGAGATGGTTTGGGGTTGTATCTATTCGAAAGGAATCGGAAAATTGCATTTTACAGAAGGAAATGTAGACCAACGTACGCATCTGGCAATTTTAACACAAAATTTTAAATCTAGAGCCGAAAAGTTCGGAATAGCAGGCAATTTTTCAGGACAATGATCCTCAGCATTCTTCGTACCTAGTCTAGCAGTAGTTATCATGTATTCCACATATTTCAGAAACAATCCGCAATCAACAGATTTAGACGTAATAGAGAACCTTTGGTTCAAATTAGAGACGGAAATTAGGAAACATTAAATATCTAAAGGTAACTCTTCCAGAAGAATGGCAAAAACTATCACCTAAGTACACTTTATACTAAAACAACGTGAAAATTAGACAGAATATTGAGAATTTTTTTTGTTTTGACAATTTACACAACATACTGTATCATTTGTTTTTAAGGACAGAATTACCTTTTTGTTGTATAACATTTTTTATTAGCGAATAATCTTTGGTTTTGCAATAAAATCTTTATTGAATCTCCTAAGATGTACATCATTTATCCAACTTTCCGTGAATATAGATTTTATCTTAATTTTAGCAAACGTTGGATTTCTAAGTAAGTGCATCATTTAAGCTGTGAGTCACTGTATATCTTAAATATTCGTTTACTAGGTAACTATAGTAACGTAAATAAAATCGAACAAATAAGAGAAACTAATACGAAGCTTTAGATAGGAATACCTTTTAGTTACAGCAATCCATCGATAAGAACTTAGAAAATGAAAACTTCCCGAAATATCAACCATTAACTATCTACTTTTACTATTTTACTCCATACGGTCGCCAATGCAAATGCGTTACAGATCATTAAGTACACCACCATCAATTTGCGAATGTGGTCTTCAACCATTACAAGCAACAATTGCGAACACCTCAAATATCCAACATAGAACGCTCACAGGATTTGACAAAAGCAATGCAACAAGTGATGCATCAGTCAAATGCAATTCATGAATGTCGGCTAAATGTACAAATTCCGAGCAATTTGTCTTTTGATTCTAGGAATAAACGCAACCGTTAGGGCCAACAATGTTTAAAGCAAGACAGAATGTCATGAGAACAATTTTAATCTATAAAAATTGATAACATCAAGACTGAAAAGATAAAAATGCAATTTATGATATTAACCTTTCCAAAATCCTGATAAAATTGCATAACGAAAATTTAGGAGTCTGTATGGCGCTATCTGTTTGTATTGCCAGTCTACTGCCATTGTGATTCAAATGATTGTTGTAGATAAATATGTTCCTTACTGCCATTAATTTGAAATTTCAGATCAACGTAGAAAACCATGGATACTTTAATGTTTATTAAGCTGGCGTAGCCAATTCATGAGCCCACTAGCAAAGCAGTTGCGTATTTTGTTGCTAATTTGTTACCCAAGAATTGATCTTCCAGCCGTTCCCCAGAAAACAGTGGCTACGCCAGCCTTATATTAAGCTAACGTAGCCACCCTTAACTTTTGATCTACTGCAGATCTCAGTACAAACTAAACGGCATATTTTGTTGCTAATTTGTTGATCTTATTACTTCAGCTGTTCCCGAGAAACGATGTCTAGATTATTTACTAAGCTAGCGTAGTCACCTGCTTTCGACTCGCTACACATATCAACGCGAACCAAACAGTATATTCGATTATGGCGAACATGGTGATAAATTGGTATTAATATTTGTAGTGATTCAAAAGTTACAGCGAGCGACTACACTAACATAATATAATAATCTAGCCATTGTTTCTTGGAAACAACAAAATCAATTCTTGGGAAACAAATTAGCAACAAAATAAGCCGTTTAGTTCGTATTGATATCTGTAGTGATTCAAAAGTTACAGCGAGCGACTACACTAACATAATATAATAATCTAGCCATTGTTTGTTGGAAACAACAAAATCAATTCTTGGGAAACAAATTAGCAACAAAATAAGCCGTTTAGTTTGTATTATATCTGCAGTGAATTGTTTAGTTTAATATTAAGCTATCGTAGCCACCGTTTTCTGGGAAACGGCTGAAGGATCAATTCTTGGATAACAAATTAACAACAAAGATGCAACTGATTTGCTGGTGGGCTTAGGAAGTGGCTCCGCCAGGTTAATAGACATGTTTTAACGCCAACAATATTTGCTTTTAAATTTAAAAGATGTTTTTTTTTTCTTTATTGTAATATTAAATTTTGCCAGGTTTTAATGAATGAACAGACTGTCAATACAGTTATCCGTAATAAAACTGAGCCAAATATTTTTCATCAAAACTGGTGATTGCCTCTTTCTACCCATGGTTCAAATACGCGTGAAATATAGAACGCAATCAAAGGTATTTTTATGGGCTTGCTTTTCTGCAAATATTGACTCATTGTTAAAGCGGCCGTATAGGTTTCATTTGCTGTTGCCAAGGTAAACATTAAACTTGATTATCTTATCCGCGAATTCGATCAAAAAGTTTCTTTCAGTAGCTATAATCTCTTACTACTGCAGCCATTCTAGGTCTATGAATTCGCATTTTTTTTACACTTGTACATCTTTTCATTATATGAATTGTTCTAATTGAATTAGCACAAAATCTTTGGAAGTAAAAAGTGTAAAGATTTGCGTAAAATCTGCCTAATCGATCAAAAATAAACCTAGGGACAGCAAAAAAAAACAATTACGAATTATACCGATGAATGATGGACCTATAAAAAATGTAGTTTCCGGTGTTCGTAACTTCCTGTTCAAGAAACATCCTGCCGTTTGATTTAAACTAATAAATGGTTCGCTCAATTAACGATGAGAGGTTTCCATTATTCACTTCGTAAAAATACTTCGTTTTAAGACATCTGACGGATACATTTCCGGTTGCTGCTCTACGTACAATAATGCACTTTCTAAAGCTACAAGACCTGATGATGTGAAATTTGAACGTGTTCTAGAATGTCATAATTTTCTTTTGAGATGGTCTTCTAGTGTTTCGTTAGCTGGCGCAACAAGGCTTACTATTTCTTCATCACTCAATACTTGGTCTACATCATCATCTTTACCAACAGAGCATTCCTCAGTTTCTTTTGCTGAAATATTTTCAAGACCTCTTATTCGCATCGTCAGCTCTTGCAAACTGGTGCAATCCTCTTCGTCCCAATTTGTGTCGTCATCTTCATCACCCTCAACCTTCAACTGCGGTAATAATTTTCGACTACGATTTTTGTATTGTGGACAAATAAATCTAATTCCATGCTGCAGAAATTCAGTACACTGCATCCTCCAAGTTTATTTTACGCACAACACTTATGGGATCATCAGTTTCAGTAAGTTGCAGGACCTGTTCCGACAATTGACGCCTGTAATTCTTCTTAATATTCACCCTGGTCCAGAAGAAATTTAACAATGATGTTGTCCTTTACAAGCTATTCTTCGTTTGGATGTTAAGGAGCATTATCAAGTAATAGGACAGCTCGTATGGGCAAGCCGTTTTTCTGGAGATACTTCGTCCACTCGCGGAATAAACTCATCGAAAAACCAATTCCTGAACTTTGTAATAGACTGTTAAAACTTTCGGTGCTATATCTTTTAATGCTCTCCGCTTTGTAGATTTTCCGATTAACATTAAAGGAAATTTGTGTCTTTCGTAAGCACTACTGCATGCCACGACTGTAACTCTTTTCTTTACTACGTTTATATACTGGTGCTGCAGGTGCTAAATTCGATGCCAAAGTTTGGAAGACCAGCATTTTGAAGCTAAGCCCGCTCTCATCGCAATTATAAATTTGGTCATGAGTATAATTACTATTTTCAATAAACTCATTAAACTCTGTTTTAAAATTATCAACTGCATTCAAGTCCGCGAAATGTATCTATTAACGCACGCGCCGACTGAATACATCTACATAAACTGGTATAAACCTGCACAAATAAAAAAAAAAAAAGTTTCGTAGACCGATTTAGTGACAATTCGGATAAAGCAGACACTTTTTCGCTAGCAACTCGGATAAAGCGGACAGTTTTTCGGTAGCAACTTGGATAAAGCGGACACTTTTTCGTTAGCAGCTCGGATAAAGCGAAATGCTTTTTTAAAGGGGCCAGTTCGAATAATCAGGGTTCTACTGCATAAGAATAATTATATAAAAAAATGTCGGTATCACACATTGGCGCCGTATTTTAAAAATGTTCATAAGAAATGATTACAAATGGTCAAATCAAATGGTAAAATCCGAAATTAGATTTAAAATTTTCAGATGTGGAAATTACGGAAATTTGAATTTAAAAATTTTCGCATTCGACAGTAGTAATCGAAGAACTATCGAAACTACGGTTTCAGGATAAGTACGAAACTCTGTTCCAATGTCAAATGCGAAATAATTACTTGGGGTAGCCTAGCTAAATTCTAAACTAATATTAAATAATAATGGGGAGAAGGCCCCATTGTTACCTGAAATATTCTATAATAACAATTTCTTACAGGTACATTTTGAAATAATGTGATGGTATGGTTGAAGCTATGGTACAATTTATCCTACTTTGCCCTGAATTGTAGATCATTTGTATCAAACCGTATTATTTTTATTTATTGGAAACATTCGATATATTTTTATTTTGTAGTAACTAGGATCGACCAATGTAATTTTTAAAATTTAGATTAGCAGTTTTAATTTCTTGGCATTTCGTGGCGATGGCTTTGTAACAATTAATGAAAGATATTTCTGAATATAACAAAACAAAAAATAGTAAAATAAATCTTCCTGTTAGTTCAGGCTCAAATGTGTCTTGGTGGTGATTATTTCTAGTATTACTGCTACTGTGATGAGTTGCATCACAAATGTCCTTTTACAAAGCAGTAATTTTAAATTCCAACACGTTAATTAATTTAAATAAGCCTTTAGATGCAGAAAATAAA
Organism: Oryctes borbonicus; assembly: GCA_902654985.2. Lineage (NCBI taxonomy): Eukaryota > Metazoa > Arthropoda > Insecta > Coleoptera > Scarabaeidae > Oryctes > Oryctes borbonicus. The sequence goes on from LR736874.1 coordinate 1,709,668, forward strand.
TATTATTTTTAACAGTACCTTTGATCTTTGCATTTTCCTTTCATTTCAATAAGATTTAAATTTAAAACTACAAGCGTCGAAGACACCCTTTTTGCTAATTTCATTACAGAGTCTATAGTGTTGACTGAATACTGGTTTGTTTTATAACAAATTAAGAAGTCATATGATCCGCCTAGAAGAACTGTGTACTTACAAGTGATAAATCGATTATACAAAGGTTACTTAAAATACTTTTAAAGACATATTACTTCCGGTTGTGTGTGTGGATGTCACCTTTATTTTTATTTTAAGTGGAATGTCTATTATTTTACCATAAACTCAGATTCCTCGTGAAATTTTCCCATTCTGCACGAAAAATTACGCTACTAACTTTATTGTTTCTTATAAGCTATACTGATTACGACGAGGGAGTTGTTTCGCTAAATTAATGTAAAAGGTCAATATTATTAAAAACTGAGTTAAAAGATGCAAAGTTCCATACAAGGTAAAATTTAGAGTCAACAAAAATTAACAAAAATATTTTTTCTTTAAAGAGCACCGCTCTCACGTAAATGTATTTTTCAAATTTATAGAAAAAAATCATAATATCACAATATCCTATGTTGAAGATGATTTGTTGCTGTGATATAATCCATTTTGTAAATAAAAATACATTATTACAATGGTAATCTAATCTAAGTTGTATTGGAAAACAATATTAAATGTCAGACACATGTATTTTATTTGTTGACAAGAGAAAAATGGGCAAGAAAAAAAAAGCAATTAATTAAAAATCTTATACTGCAATAAAACAAAAACCTTTCTTGATTTGATTTCTTGAAATTTATAGGCTATAAACAAATCAAAATCCTTCACATGTAGTTGTTAGTGGCTCGTCGAAAGAAGTTTGGGCGTATTCCATTCACCGTAAGTGGACATGTCTTACTTTCTGTTGCTTTTTGCATAATGTGTATTAAGATATCCTACATCTAAAATAAACTAGTTTCGAGTTATATTTTATTGTTTAAAATTACATATCAAAAAAACAAATCAATGATTTTGCCACATACTTCTACCGGATGCAATGAAAACTTAATACTTTCTAGTAATAACACGACATTTAGTTTATCACACACTGAGAAATTTAAGATGCACTATCGTGAGCAACAACGCAATCGGCATCGATGTGTTTTAAGTGTCCCTTACCACCTAAAGTGATACAGGCAAATAACAAAGAAAGACGACAAATATTGCAAATTCTGTGCGGGTAGAATTATTATGTACGGTAAGGATCACAGTAGACAATTTTAATTATTTATCATTACATCACACGAAACGCAACCTATATTTTTTTAAATGGAGTATATATTTTATTTTGCGTTTATTATTTTATGAATACCTCAGCATAAATATTTATTAATAATATTAAAAATAAAAATATATAATTTTTAAATATTCCTCCAATATTCAAAATTGTTAACGGCGCGAATGATGTAACGTAAATTGCGTAAAACAAGTAGCACTAAGGCAAATTTACTATCAATTATCACCATGTTAATATTTTGATAAATATGCGCTGTATTTCGCTATATGGTGTAGCGCAATATTTTGCGTAAAAATTGTGTAAATCAAGTAGCATGCTCTTTAAACGGCGGGAATTAAAGTATTCAAATTTTAAACGAATTTAAGAAAAAAACTTACATTAAAAAAAAAGTAAAAAGGCACAAAAACAATATACATTCCATTTAAAAAGATGAAGGTTATGTTTCGTATGTTAAATAATTAAGATTGTCTGTTGTAGCAGAAATGTGACCCCACCATGCATAATAACTCTACCTGCTCAAAATTTGCAATTTGTATCAATTTTTAATTTAAAACGGTTGGCCATGGAAAAATAATAATTATCGTTAAGTTCTGGCTAATGACGGAATTGAAGAAAAACAAGCTGATCTCTCAAAATATATGACTTTTTGAAAAAAATAAAAAAATTGGTTTAGTTTTTTTCAAAATTTGGGCAGTTATTAAGTGTTATTTTTGTGGAAACATTTTATTTGAACAAGAACAAATAACAGAACATAAAAAACATGTCTCTCTTTGCAGACTAGGATAAAATTCGGTAAAACACTAATACACATTGGAGATTATGATGTAAGTCTTCGGTTAAGTTTAACGCCCCGTAATGGTACCCTCTCACAGTTTCTTTCTGGTAACATATGGGAAAAACTGTGGAAAAGTGCTATTCGTCTAAAACGGGAAATCACATTTGTTAAATACACATTATTTGTTCACTGAAAAAAAAACATGAGCACTTGAAAGTTTTAGAAATGTAAAGAGAAATACAAAAAGAATTTTGCAGTGTCTCGAGCAAAATAAAGAACATGTGTAACTTTAAATACATTATTAATAGCTTCACAATCACAGGGCTAACAGTTATAAAATATTAATTACTGCTAATAATTGTGCAAGATAGGTATATAGACACCTATATACATCGATGGTTGTAGATAGATATATAGGGTGATTCACAGAACGCGTCCATTAAAAGTTCTTGAATTTGCAATGATATTTCGATTCGTCGAAACGTCGGGGTTAAACATACTTAGCTATAATTTATTTAGAAGAAATAAGCTCTATTAATGTCGGATTTCCGGTTACATCGAAAGTCATGGCCAACTTTGATATTATAAATGGAAACCTATATTTTTCGTTGCATTTTTAGATTCTACTAGGCATCTTAAAGCGAATTTTATAAAACATCTTCATACCTATCGGTTACCGTTTTAGAGTTATTGTGACTTTTGTGAAAAAAAAGCAGAAAAATTAAAAGCGTGTGACGGCTATACTGTAAAAGGTAGAAAGCTCTTTTGCGAACTGTGGACGATGATACAGGTACTCTACTATGTATTTAACGAAGGCATAAAATGTAAACAAAATTATACAGGCTGAAAACAACCTAGAGTTGATTTGGCGTAATTTCTTAGTACTAAAAATATTTCTTTCAAATGCAACGCCCTGAATATTTTTACATTATGTGATGGAGAATTGAATTCTCTATCGAAAAGTTCCAAGTGTTCTTATATCTATCTCTATGGCTTCTATTAGGATTAGTGATTTTCAAAAAAAATGTAGTTTTGAATTAGTATTTAATTAATACTAGGCGGTGAAAAACAATTTTAATTTTAAAATCATATAAAAGAAAACAAAACAGAGTATGAGAAAATAAAATTTATTGAATATAAGATAATCAAAAACGAAATGCCGTATGTATTATGTATAATAAAATTATAAGTGTTATACAATTTGTTTCAAAATTAATTACCCCCATAGACGTGATATCAAACCTTTTTCCTTGTGGGAGTGGTATATATATATATAGCGAATGGTCTCTTATTTACGGATTTATGGATATACTTTAATCAGTTCCCTTTCAAATGAAATATACGGGTATTTCTATGCATTCTAAATGTTATTGTATGCCTGAAAATAAGCAAAAGACATTAGCAAGAGATGTGCTTTTAATAACTTAAGAAGTGTATCTGTCTATCTAGTAATATATATTTTACATAAAGAATTATTTTATTACAGTTGCAAGAAACATTTATCTCGAACAGTTATTGAAATTGGACGAGTTTATCTACTCTGTAGGTAGCACGTAGCACAGGTACAGCCAAATTCGAGTGATTCTTGGAATTTATATTTTTGAAGATAAAATAATTTGGAACACTTTATTAAGTTTGACATCTGATCGGCCAAAATTATATGATTGGATTGAATTTGGAATGCAATCTATTATAATGCATTTTGTGAAGCTTCTTATTTTGTTATCTAATTGAAGTTTATTCCCTTACTTAATTCTAAAGATTATAAAATGGGACAAGCCCATTTTGGACTACGATTTATAAGTTGACTTGGATTTAAAATTAAGTAAACGTTGAACTGGAAAAAAGAGGAGAGAAATGTTTATGGCTTTTGTCTGGGATAACGAAATTTTTTTCAAAATTATTAAAAATGCTATTGGAATAAAAAAAGGATTATGTTGAATAAACAAGCAAGTTAACTTGTTCTTTTTTATGTAAGTAAGCATCAAATCTTAATCAATAAAACAATTGGACGATTTTATGGGGAAAAGAGGACATTAAAAAATATTAAAAATACAAAGCCGAACCGAAGTGAAAGGATATTAAGAAGCGAAGACTCATCGAAGAAGTGAAATGTGAGTAGCATTAATATTATCTGGCCAACGTAAACAATCAATATTCTCTCTATCGTTTCTGCAGGCTTAGTTCCTATACAGGGCTGTGCGACAAGGGGTCGAATTCTACCAGAGTTGCAATTTTAATCTCAATTTTCATTAATTGCATCGGAATAATTATTTTTTGTAGAAATTAATATGTTGTATATAACAATAGTCTGTAATTCACTTAGATAATTATAAGTAAAACAAAGTTTTGTTGATAGATTTTATTGCTACCAAAATTGCAAAACATATATTTAATTAAAATCAAGATATAATAAATTTAAAAAATAAAACAATTCTGAACATAACTTCTTAAAAGTAACAATCAAAAACAAGATATCGTAAAGTGAAACATTCTAAAACTGTAACAATAAAAGTTACCAGAAATATCAATCAATATTAAAATTGTCCGAAAGACACTTCTTAATTCATTAAAAACATATATTTTGCTAATATATTTGGCTTATTTCCACATATACAATGACACTTAAGATACATAGAAATATCGGTATATTTCATTCGAAAACGAATTCATTTAACTACAGCCATAAAATATGCAAATATCAAGGATAACCCAGACCGTTCGCCATATAGGCCCCTCCCATAATGAAAGAGGTTTGATATCGCGTCCATCGGGGTATGACATTAATTTTGCAACAAATAGTACATGACCTCCGTTCGCTTGCAAACATTTTAAAGTCCTGTTATAAACTTCACTTGTAGCCCTTTTTATTCGATCAAGATCCATGCTATCGCTCTAATTCTGCTTTGGTCTGTATTGTGACCGACACCAATGATTTTATGTGTCCCCATAAATAAAAATACATTGGCGTTAAATCAGGAGATCTTGGTGGAAAAGCTCAAAGTCCGTTGCGCCCAATTCACCTATCATTAAGCACTGCACTCAGTAAACGATCTACCTCATAAGAAGAATGAGCTGGCGCCCCATCTATTTGCTATTAGCAATCTATCCGAGCTAACAGAGGTAACTCGTCAAGAAGGTCTGCTACGTATTGCCGCATTATTAATGTATATCCCTCATTGTTTAAGGTGCTGAAAACGTATTCTCCCACTCATTGTTAAACAAAATACATTAGAACTAAATGCATTCTGAAAGCTAGCTTCGCGAATGAAGAGAAGGTTTTGCGGAGCTCAGCAGTGCTAGTTGCGTCTATTAACAATACCTTCTCTGGTAAATTTAGATTCATCCGTCCAAATATTTTTTTGTAAAAACTCTGGATCTTCCTGGAGCTATATTAATATTCGCTCGCAAAAAGCGAGACGGCGAACCTCATCGCCAGAATTAAACACCTGCACCATGTTAAAGGCGTATACGTGCATTTTATGTATTGACAGAGTGCGCTGCGTTAATGAATATGATGTACGTATTTCCTCAACAGCAGCACATATGGAACTGTGAGGGTGGCTGTGAAAGTAAGATATCTTCGCTTTTATAATTATCAAAATAGTTCTCTCATTCTCATCAATAGTAGCTCTTCAATTCCACATTACACGATAACATACAGGCATCCCGTTTGAAAAAAAAAATGCTTTTAGCACTGAGAAGTTACGCCAAATCCACCATAGGTTGTGTGACAGCCTGTATAATTTTGTTTACTTTCTATGCCTTGGCTAAATAGTAGCACACCACAATTTACATAAAAGGTTTTTACCTGTTACTGTATAGCTGTTACACGCCTTCAATGCATCATATAGGTAAGAAGTTGTTTTATGAAATTGGCTTTAAAACACCCAGTAGAATCTAAAAATTCAACAAAAATATAGGTTTCTATTTATAATATCAGAATTGGCGACGACTTTCGAGATATCACAAATTTAAGAACTTTTAATGGACGGGTTGAGTAAATCATCCTATATAGTGGATTCCATTAAGAAAAAAACAAAATAAACTGGATCCTAAATTCTGAACACCTCGTATACGATTGCATTCATTCAAATGTGACGTAAATTTCATATATATAAATTCAATTTATGAATTTACACAAAAATGAAAATAGCTTAAAACCAGTTGATTTTGAAGGCAGGGAACCTTAATATAAATCATTTCATAACAACCTATGGAATCAAAAAAAAAAATCAATAAAAAGTAAGTCGTTCTCTCTATTGAAATATCAATGTTGGGTGTGTTTTTTGTTATTATTGAAAGTCATGGAAAAACTTATATAGCTTTTCCCAGTATTGAGAATTATCTGCCCTAAAATTTCATTTCACATAAGAAAGCAGCTCTTTTTTCAGTTTATCAATTCCATTGGCACTTTTTGCCCCATTACTAGCATCGACAAAGCTTCTTATCTACTGTTAAATGAAATCAGAATAAATACTACAGGACACAACTAAAATTGTTACTACTTTCTACAAACGGAACGAGTTACACAACCATTTGGTGTTTTAACGATTAGTTTACAGATGATAAAGTCGCATCTAATATTTTATCTTTACTGTTGTTAACGGCAGTCTTATTTGCCCAAAAATAGCCACTTTTCATATGAAAAAGTTCGACTAATGGTATTTTTCAATCGTATCCATATTCGAGATGCTACACGCCCTAAATTACCAAATATCAATCCAAATATGGCAATCTACGTTCACTGTGATTAATAACCTTTCTGATTGGTTGTAAGAGAAAATTAATGTTAAATACATTTGTTTTGGAAATTGCAAATTATAATTACAGCCGAATAATAGGTTGTAAAGAATAATTCGGCCGATTAAAATTTTGGGTTGTGCCCAAACATCGTCACTTCATTTTTTATACAGACATTTCTTAGAGATTACGTAATAGTTAAAAGTGTATTATGTCACCGATATTCTCAATTATTTAAATATTGTGGTAGAGGTACGTAATTTATAAACTATTTTAATATCAAAAATACACATTTCAAAAAAGAAGGCAAATATAATGACATTCAACAACAAGGAAGTTAAAGTTAAGAAAATATGAATTAGTATCTACTTTAAACAGATTAGATATTTGGAATATTTTATCAACTTCTATTTTATGTCAACTACCTTCAAATAGTATCTTGAAAGAACAGATAATTTTTGTTTATTGGTTTTTATATGAAAAGAAAGATAATAAAAGAAGAATAAAAGGACGTCCACTAATGTATGTAATTTCCGTCCACTTTCTTCGAACGCAATATCAATAGTGCGGATTGGTATTTCTGTAATTGTCTTCGGAGACCTTACATTACGAGATTCCAAGGAAACAAACATAAAAGGCTTTCGACGTAAAAAGAAACCATCAACATAAAATTGTAAGTACAAAAAAGCTGACCATAGCAAAGCCGATATACAATACACTAAATATCGATTTCGGACAAAAGTACCAACGAAAAATGTGACTATTTTCCAGACAAAATCTACAATTAATCAAGAAAACGTTCACGTACGATACAAAATACAGACAACAGGTAATTACGTACAATTTAACAAACAATCTTAGAAGTGTTAAATCGTATATAAAGGTGAAACAGACGCCATTTTCTTCGCCGCAAGATAGACAAATACACCTGTCTTGCGTTTAGAGATAACAGGGCAGGTAAGCTGTGGTTATTAACGAAAACTGTACGAAAATAACTCGATAGATCTATACGAATAAATTAGGGTGCGACTATTTCTCCCCGCGAACCGGGTGTATCCCTTCATTGCTTGAAAGGAGATACAGGTGTACGAATCATTATATAGATTGGATACGAATACTAAACTAAATACATTCGAATCGGTAAAAAGATCTTACCGTCATATATTTGCTCGGCGAGACAGAGCCCCAAAAGAAATACACTAAACACCTTAAAAACTAACATCGTCTATGTTCGTGGGCGTCTTACTTATCACTAAAATAAAAGCACACGACCGCGATCTGTCCCTTTCGTCTGTCCTTTATAGTGCGTATAATGAGGTCCTTACAAGATACACCGCTTATTCATAACGAATTCTTTACGAGCAAATGTCCTGCTTTGGACGGCAAAATTTTTACATTGACTCTGTCTAGAATCGGGTCCGGAAAATCGCTAGATTACCCTTCAGATGGCGCATTCGGCGACGGAAGGTGGGAATTTCAAACGCTCCTCGGCGATATCGACCAATGACGGTCTTTGTTGACAATGAATTCAGTTTGGATGCCTCCTTGATTCTTCATTAATCGTGTTTTTTTTTGGCTCTCAGATTAGATGAATACATAGAAATATCAGGAATTATTAATTATAAAATTGAAAGATTATATTTGAAAAGTATAAAGGACGTAAGGGATTTTATCTCATCTTGTTGGTTATAAAGTGTAACGTAGTAACATCGAAATTTTATTGAATAGAAGACGTTCGCCGTTCGTTTTGTGGTTCCACGGTTGTTCCAAGAAATAAAGAAGAAAAAAATAAGTAGAACAAAAAACTTCTTTACAAAAGACGAACCGAAGTCGTATGCACAGCACAGTGACTTCACAAGAAAGTCGGGTAGCATTTTTTATTTAAATTTACCTATAGTTAATTGTTAGCAAGCCTAATCAACTTAGTAGAAAGACAAAACGTTATACGAGTCCTAGACGACATATGTAGATACGCTTGTAGGTATGCTTGGTTGCATAAATTTCATTATTTTGTCCTTGTATGCAACGTAATAAAAATATAATTCCGACGTTTAAGCTTGCACTTTGGATTAAGCTTTATAAGAAAATACAAAATATCATCGACCGTGAAATTGTAATATAAAAAAATATAAAATTAAAAGGAAATATCTACCCAGAACAACCTACATGTACTAATAGTACAGCAAATATGTCACAGAGGGCGCCATGTAATAGGGCTTCGAACTTTTTGAGGCAAATAATTGTTTTTGTCCATATTTGCTAGCAATGTATATGTGTAATGTGTAATGTCTAACTTATAAATGAATATAACTATAATGGTTGTATAATTCTTTATTCACGTTTTCTCACAGGAAAAATGAATTTATAAACGTGTACATACATATTTCTTGCACGCACGCTCCCTACCTACGCTAAGGGCGCATATCTCTGGCGCCCTCACCACCGAATATTCTATGTCAAAGTTTTGTAACTATTTTGTACCGTTTTGTACAAAACATAAAAGGTTTTGTACCATATTCCTTTTTGGGGGATTTTTAAATTTTTCTCAGCGTCAAAGTTTTGTACCTATTTTCTACCGTTTTGTACTAAAAATAAAAAGTTGTATACCATCTCAGCTTAGAAGTTATTAACGATTTCCAATAGGGAGGCCAGGGATATATCAGCCTCCCGGTTTTGTACTGTTTTGTACCGTTTCCGTTTAGATTATATAAAAAATTTCCGGGAGGAAGAGCAAAAATATATCAGCTCCTGCGCATTCAAATTTTCAGTTCCTTCTTGCGCTAATCTGTTGTACTACTTTTGTATTGTTTAACACCAAAACTCAAACATTTTGCACTTAGGAAATACACACGATTTTCTTCAAATTTGTGTTTGAGTACGTAGTTTGGTTCAGTTTTATATCGTTTTGTACCAAGCACAAACGCTGGATTTGTTCTGTACCCAGCATCAAACATTTTGTACCAAAGTCATTTAGTAAGTATAAGCCATTTAAGTTGGAAGTAGAAGTCATAGTGCGTACAAAACAAGACAAAACGTTTAATGAGCAGTATAAAATAATACAAAACTAGAACATGTCAATTAGCATACAAAAACCAAAATTTACGCGCTATGAATTCAGCTCTTTCAACTTAAATAATTGAGTTATATTTACTAAATGACTTGGATACAAAACGTAAAACTCCAGCATTTTGTACTTGGTGCAAAACATTATAAAATTGAATCAATCTACGTACTCAAACATAAATTAGAACGCCGATTTCGGCATCATCAATCGTGTGTATTTCCTAAAAGAGATTTGTACAATATTTGAGTTCTGGTACAAAACAGTATAAAACTGGTACAACAGATTAGCGCAAAAAGGAAATGAAAGAAATATCCCTGGCCACCCATCAAAAATAGCTAATATTTTCTAAACGAAGATGGTATAAAACGATCTATTTTTGGTACAGAACGGCGCAAAACAGGTACAAAACTTTGACATAGAAAAATAAAAATGATATTTTTATATCAAAATTCGGTGGTGGGAGGGCCAGGGACATGCCCCCAAAAAACAATGCCCAGTACACAGTACATACAAGCATGGTAGAAAATAATGTAACAGCAATTCGGCACACATTATATCATCCTTCCTCGTTAAAAGTTACATTATTTCCTTCTTGTTCGTCTGTACTAACAATAATATTGTCATTTAAATTTACAGTACCATTATTTTCAAATATAAAATCGTTTTCAATTGAATTATCTACAATGTATTTTTCAAGTGATATCTGTACTGTTAATTGTAACTGTATATACATTTATTCCTAATGAATTTACAATTATAGCTTACGTCCGTTTAGGTTCCTTAAATCTAACGTCTTTAACGTCGAACAACAACTGTTATTTCCACTTTGTTGTACAGACATTTTCTTTTGGATATCCTCTAAATTATATGTTTCAGCATTGTTTGGGTTAATTAAATCTAACTATATTCTTATAGACCTTCCGAACATAACAATGACTGGAAATTTACCAGTAGCCCCAGTAGCACAATGTGGAGAATAAAAGTGTATATAGTGACTGTTCTAACTCCGCAATTGTTTTAAATAAAAAAAGCCTTAAAAATTCAGCAACCTCGCTACTTATTAATTGCGGACCGTTATCACACACTAAAGTTTTGGGAAGTCCAAAAGATGGAAATAGCTTCCTTAATTGTTTAATTGACATTTCACTTGTGGTACTTTGCATGATTGATACCTCCAACCAATTAGGCAATGCATCAGTAGCAATCAAAAAATATTTTCCCATAATGGACCACAAAAATCAATGTGAATAGGTCCCCAAACTATATCTGGTATCGGTATTTACACATTTTCTCTATATCTGCATTTAAAGTTGGCCGGCCACCACACATATGAATGACTTAATGAATTTATGTTGACGAGCTTTGAGTAACTCATTTAGTATCTTTGCTTGTAATTTTTTGGGTATAATTACTCTATCACTCCATAGTAACATATTATTTTGTGTTTATATTTTCCTTGTGTCGAAAGAAAGATTTAATTTCATCTGAAAGTTTTACTGGCCAAGCATTTAATACAAAATTACGAACCCTTTCCAAAACTTTATCTTTCTGAGTTTTTTTTATAATTAATTTACAATCAACGGTAAGTAATTATAAGTGATATATAACAGAAGTGAATTTATACTCTTAATAATCTCTGTATTATTTGCAGCTACTCGATATAAGAAATATGCATAATTTTAAATTTAAATCCTGACAGAAATATCGCATGCCATTGTAACCGATTTGCCATCGGTGATGGTAATCCCCTTTTTCGACCAGAAATGGATAATAAAGGTTTATACCACAAATCAAATCAAATTCGCGACCATACAAATTCATTGAGTCGCTTTACACCAAAGATAATCGGGGTAGCTTCTCTATGTGTGAGTAGTGTCGCTCAGAACTAGACAACGCGCACGATACATATCTCTTCGCCAGACTCGTATACGTGCGAGATAGTCGCTCCTAGACCATAATCGGATGCATCTACTGTTAAATTTATGTCTTCGTTTGGATCATAATGAGCGAAAATCGCCGTTTTCCGTGCGCTTCACAGGCGTCGGCATGAGAGTAGTCGTTCGGGCGTGTGATTCGTAATAAATCCGCAAATTTATGCTTCGCTTATTAGTCTATGCGATAGAGTGGAGACGCGAGACAACCATGTTACCGATGTAAGATGTCAATAATGGTAGCAAGAACTGTGGCGTATTATGGCAAACAACACAGAAGTATCGGCAACCTGCGCACCACACAACTTTAATTAATTAATCATTCGAATCCGTCCCGGATTAATTGATTAAACTTGAGTGGTGCGGAGGTTGGCCATACTTTTGTGTTGTTTGGCAGATCTAAAGAGATTTATTCTATCTGGAAGAATGAAATGTGTATCTGGTTTTCTGCTGATAATGTAATATGCATAAATATACGAAAAATAAGAGTAGTACATGTTATAGCAGCGTTGTATGTGTTGTATGCTTCTACGAAGGTATTATGGAATTGTTTCTGACTTTTCTCAATAGCCGTTGCTTCATTAGTATTAAATTCGAGAATCACTGATTTGATTTATTGATATTTTGAATAATAAGGAACTTGCTTTCAACCACGTTTCCCAAGGTGTAACAATCGGCTGCGGTGGTTGAAAAATACCGGAACACTGTACGTTAAATTGTCGAATACGCTTAGGAAATTTAAGAAACACCTTTTTTCTATTTTTGGATAAGAATCTCTAATAATTTGTGTCACAACATATTGTGACATGAACTATACATGTTACAGTATGTCACAACCATGAACTATACATGTCACATGTACCATCAGGGAATTTGAAAATGTCCGGATGTTTCAAGTACAGCCTGTGCTCCTGTTGCTATTTCGATAGTTTCGTAAAGCTAATTTCGCACATATGGACCGGTTATTTGCTGACGTATTCTGTATTCTCGTTTGAAACCACAGGTAGAAAATATAGGCAAGGGATACTTGTAATAAGACGGTACAAAACGTATCAGATAAGGAGCGCTAAACACGCACTTCTCCGTTCTTGTTTCTTCCCATACTTACTTATTGTTATACATACTGCCATTATTAAGTCTGGTTAGATCTTACGTATATTTATAGGCGTTTGTTTTCGATAGAGTTTTGTACTTTCATTTAAGATTATTTTGGATTAATATTAGTGTTATTCTGTTTGTGTTAGGTGTATATTATGCAGCGAAGCGCAAATATTAGGAGTCAATAAATTAAATAAATAATATGTTCAATTTATATTGTTGTCAGAATCTTCCGTTGTATCATATAGTGTATGCAATTGTAAAAACCGTTCTTACATTTGATTTAATTTTAGAAGTATCTGTAAAAGTTTCAGATTTTCCATTTGCCTTTTGTATTACCTTTAAACTATATTTTGGATATTTGTTTTATGTTTGTTATTAAAGGGCAATTACCAACTTAAGGTTTAATCTTTTACTATTTATGCATCTTACGTTTAAAATTAGTTTATTGCAAATATTCGAGCTCTCAATTTGGGTAAATTGAATATTTACAATATACTCTTTATTTCATAATATAGTCAACTGAAAACCGAAATTATATTAAATACGTTATTATGGGTTCTTTTCAAGAAAAACAACCACCGTGAATCTGAGAATTATAGAGGAATATCAATAATGAGTATAATAGTTAAAATGTTCGAAAGAATATTGGATGAAAGGTTAAAACGATAAATAGAGGTAAAACTTGAAGATTCACAAATCGGTTTCAGGAAAGAGAGAGGAGTTCAAGGCCATATATTCACAATAAAACAAATAATGGAAAAAAGAGAATATAACAATATATCAACTTAATAATGGATGATGTATTATAGGAAATAAAGGAAACTACCCGTAGGGTTTAGAAATATGGAAAGGATATTTGCAAAAAGTGAGACTGATACCCAACATAATCTAGAATTATGGAATAAAGGTCTGCAAAACAAAAATCTAAAAATCAACACGGAAAAAACCAAGATAATGATAGCTGGAAAACAAGATAAACAACTATCAGTGACACTAAACAACAAAAACGTGGATCAGGTAAACACGTTTAATTATCTTGGGGAAAATATACACAAAGATGGCAAGAATGAGGCAGAAATAAATGAAAGAATAGAGAAGGAAACTCGATTGTACTACGCTTTGAACAAAGCATTTGTAAGGAAAAAAGAGGTAACAAGAAGAACAAAGATTAGTGTGTATAAAACCATCTTTAAGCCGATATTAATATACGGAAGTGAGAACTGGGTACTTACAAATCAACAAAAGAGCAAAATACAAGCGGCAGAGATGAGATTTCTAAGATCAATAAAAGGCATTACAAGGAGAGATAGAATACGAAATGAAGTGGTGAGGGCAGAAGAGTGGAACCGATCCTAAAAAGTATAGAAAAACAACATTTAAAATGGTTCGGGCATTTGATCAGAATGGGGGAATAAAGACAAACAAAACAAATATGGCAAACGGGATCGCAAAAGAGGAGGATAAGAGGGAGACCAAGAAAGAAGTGGACGACGTGGTGGCGAAATGTTTGGGGGAGAGGGGAGTGAAATGGGGCAGTGGACAAATGTTGGCAAGGGACAGAAAAAATTGGAGAAGATCATGTGCATCAGTGAAGAGCAATGAAGCAGCCTTACACCTTACGGTTAAAAAGGCTTTATCGATTATACATATATGTGTATATATATATATATAATAAAATAAATCATTTTCTTATTTGACGTAAAATAAATCAGTTTACACAATTATCCTCGAAATTACATGTTGTTGGTGATACAAGGGTAATCCGAAAAATTTCACACTTCAACATGAAGATGGCGATACTGGTTAAAGATATTTTATCTATATAAGGCTTACCCTAACGCTACCACTAAATTCTTACATTTGGAATAATATGTTAATTTATTATTGAATAATATCGTTGACCGGTAAACAACTCAAAAGCATCGGCACACTCTACACAACACAAGTTTAATTAATTAATCCGGGACAGCTGTTTCTAGTATATGTCTCATTTTCAACCGTATGCTTTGCCGCCTACACCCTTTCATTAATTAAACTTGTATGGTGCCAAATGTACCGATATTTCTGCATTGTTTGTCATATTACCCTACATTTGCTTTCATTATCGTTGACCGGCGATGTATGTGGTACACTACAATTACCATGTAGGCCACCAAACACTAAAATCAAACGTCTACAACACGATGGGAGTTGATAGTAGACCAGGAACCCATTACATCTATTGAAAATTGTTGCACTACTAACATAAGTCTCATCTTTCTAAATCACACTCTTTGAAGATTTGGTCGGCTTGCATTTTGTGACCACATCAGTTGCAAGATTCCAGTCGTTATTTAGAATCGCTAGTTGTGGTTGATCTTGCGTCCTAATCTTGTATTGCTTGCATTTGTATTTCTTTAAAATATCCAAAGCTTTGCGTCTTAAAATTCCTCGTACAGCTTTAATTCTACGACTGCTTATTAAAGGATTTGCAGTTTTAACTCCAATTACGTTTGTAGCAGTTTTCTCGGTATCGTTAATAATGTCACATTTCGATCTTGGCTTGTTAAATATTCCGCAATTGATTAAGCTTCCTCTGAACATACTCAAGAATGGATTTATAAGGTTGTCTTGTTTTTGGATAAAGGGTCCGACAATCAGTACCGGTGATGTTTAGTGGGTTGTAGACTGAAAACTAAACGACTTTACGTTAAATCAACGAATCATCGCTGTTGAGAAGTCCCAAAGGCCCTATTTAGGCGTGAATTTCAAGATACGAGAAAAAGCAGAAACGTGACACAATTTTAAATTGAGTTAATTATTTTCGTGCATACTGCAATGTCGCATCAAGAATTCTAGGATTTGTTCGTAGGGTAAAGACGCCGGCAAATATTGAGAGAGTACGACATACACACGCTTAGCATCTAAACTTACAAATTTCGGACAGAAGCTTTCAGTGAATATTGAAGTAGGTAACTCACAAACTGAAGGAAGAGTATCGGCGTCAGTTTTGCTAGAAATGCACAATGATGACGTTCTGAGCCAGTTAATAATGAACGATGAG
>LR736874.1:1726541-1769085 GCA_902654985.2 Oryctes borbonicus
TCGGTTCTTAGCACATCTTCGACCTCACCTTTTCTTGGATTTTATAATAAATAATTAAAAAAAAAAACAAACTAGAAACTGTGCCGCTAAATTATGATCAAGTATATTATTGTATATATAAGAAATTGTAGCATATAAATCGCCGTAGCCAGTTTTACGAGTAAGGCAGTGTATATTGTAATAATGTGTGGGCGGTTCCTCTTCGATTTTGCGATACCACATCTTTTATGGTAATTACTAAAAGGGGTAATGTTTTAGTAAAATGGGTCATAACCTGCTTAATAGGTCTTTTAATTGTTTACTAATAGTTCGTAATGGATTTCAGTGTGTGTTTCATTGCTTCTTTATTGTAACAAGGTAATAAAAAAACTTCAGATTAGCCTGAACATTAAATAATAATTAATATCTTGTGTAATAACTATTGTTCCCGCGAAAATGTTCCCAAATTAAATTACAACTGCGTGTTAGGTTATCAATATTCCTTATTTGATTGGCATCATTACCGTCTCTGTCCCAATTTCCGACCATTGCAGCCCACATGTCATTTCTATCCTCAAACTATTGGACCACTTCTCTGCTTTGTTATCCTGGATCATAACGATTTCTTCAAGTTCTTATTATACTGCTTATTATGCATGCAATTGTAAACGTTATTCTTGCATGTGATTTAATTTCAGAACTGATTGTAAACATTACGAATTTTCAATTTGTCTCACCTATATTATTTTCATGTTTACATTTGGGATGCTATAATATAATCAAGAAATGTATATCATTTACTGATTTATGCAGCTTATTTTACTGATATATCTTTAGTTTATTATTCAAAATTGATAAGAGCCAAAATAATCTTTAAATTGAAATACGAAACCATGTCAAAAAGAAAAGTCTATAACCATACGTAATATCTGTTTAACCAGACCTAATATTATCGGTAGTAGAAATGTCTTTCGGGTGATGTCGTGTAGTTAATATTTTACTTGACGTTTCGCTGACCATCCTGTCAGCTTCTTCAGAATATTTGTAAAAGAAATGACATCACCCGAAAGACATTTCTACTATGGATTACGGTCGTGAAAGCCTACACTCAACTAATATTATCAGTATTTCTAACAATAAGTAAATATGCGAAGAAACCTGTATAAAGAAAAGAACGAAGGTGCGTCTCTAGCGATCCTTATCTCTTACGTTTCGTATTGTCTGATTACAAGTATCACTTTATGTAGGTAAGTATCGTGCACTACCTTTGTAATTGTTTCAGCTGTACACTTTTCTATATTTTTGCTCATTAATAATATTGCAGATGTAGGTTCAGAAGGCTCCAGTACACGTAACATGCATAATAGATTGGTTTGATTCCTTTTTCCACATCTTCGTGTACAGATGGTATATACTTCCGTAAGGTTGCTCAACTTGCTAACTGCCAATCGGAATTGTATTTACTCCAGAAGTTTGGTTTATCGAACAAGTGGCGTGGGAGACCGCAATCAATGAGCATGAACACTAAGTCAGAGATATTGTTGCCGGAGCCGCGCCGTTTTTCTTTTTATGTGTCGTTTACAATTTCCATGCACTTCACAGTCACATTCCTGCCGGCAGATAAAATTCTTTTCACAAACTTTGCAAAAAATTTTTGCACCAACATATTGTAAATTTATTTACCGTATTGTTTCGGTGAATGGTAGTTATTAAATATTATTAACAAATAGGAACTTTCATTGTCAGTCGGCAAAATGATGTAATTTTTTTCTACACGTAAGAGTATCAGGGGGTTCCCCGGGTTAAACGAAAAAAACAAGGGATGTTAAACTATTGCTGATGGCAATCAGTAAGTATTATGTACAGTACAAATATTTAGTTTTAGAACGTAGACGCGAAGCGAACTTTACGAAAGCTATTAGTATCCGCAGGTAACATTAGGGATGGATGGCAAAGACGGCAACAGCTTTTGCTTCGCTTCGAGTCTGTGCCCTAAGACAAATACTTTTAGTGTACAATGGAGTGGTCGAGAAAATTAGTATGGCAGGTAATGGAAGCGTTCATAGTTGGAATAGTACCAATGAGATTACAAGAAGTATAGAATGAAGTTGAAGTGTTTTAAGATGTTGATGCAAATGATGTAGAGAAGAAGATAAAGGTTTGACAATTTCAGCGCGAGTTAATGAAATCAAAGTAGATTATGTTCACATTCTTCTTATTTTTGGCGCATTACAATGCTATAAACTTTTATTGATAACATCGTTATCAACAAATTAGTACCCAAGTGTGGACATCCCTAAGTGATATAGTACGTTTCAATGTTGTATAGATTTCAATTAGAGGCGTCCTTTTTTACCATTTTTTTTTTATTATAATTTTTTTATTATTTACCACTGGGTAAAATTGTTAAGATACTAAAGATCAAATCGTAATCAATGATTTTGTTGGTTAGTTAAGTTGAGCTTACGGAAAACGAAATATGTAATCCTTTCCTAACATCTAATCAGTTCGTTTTCAGTTGAGGCGGTTCACTTTCTAATAACTTGCCAATCATTTCACTCTATAATCACAGTTACAATAACCAAATGCATCTACTCGTGGTAATGGTTGCATGACTCACAGCAAAAGCAATATGAAGAGAGAAAATGCCAACCAATGCACATGTTTCTGTCTCACCTCACTCTTTCCTTCTCGGCTTACATCATTCTCCTTTGAAACGACATCTTTGCCGTCATCTATAGCGAAGAAGTACACGCGCTTGCCCTCTAGAAAACAATGACAAAAAGCGGGTACTGTTCCCCAACTCTTTTATTAAAAGGGGGCCGCGCCTGGGTAGCTGCACATGTAAAGGATTCCTCAGGCTACTACGATAGGCAGAAACATTTCCGTTAGCATTTTTTCTCCTCACATTGCTTTTGCCGTGACTAATTCCACTACTACCATAAGCAGCTGTATTTGCACTATTTTTTGGTTATTGTTTCTAGGCATTTTTTTTTGTTTTTAATGTATCATGGCCTGCACGAGGAATCATTTACACGTGCAGCTACGTAGTTCTAGTTCAGCGATCCGACAACTGCTCGGTAGATTGCGTCAAGAAATATACCTGGCTTGTCGTTTCGAAGGAGAGTGGTATAAGAGGGAAATGCAAAATGCCCGTTTATTACAGCTGTCCATAAGGAAGAATTGTCAATTATCGATTGTATTTTCTTAAAAGCAATGTCACCCGAAATAAAATCGTTTTTTACTGTCTTATGGGATCTGCAGCTTGCCAATTTTCATTAAATTTAGAGTTGGAATCACTAAGTGGCAAATAAACACTAGGTAATATTGGTTATACATTTTCAGAGTTAAATGGAGGTTTAAAACGAGGTAATTTCTTTGTAGGAAAACAGCATGCGTTACCTCCAATTAGCTCGTTTTAAGATATCGAGTAAGTAAAACGTCGTATTCAAAAAAAAAAAGAATTTATTTAATAATTTTGATGTAGAGTTTTCAAGTTAATACTGAATTTACACATACAAAAGGCAAAAAATAAGACAAGTTGGCAAAAGTCAATAATACAGAAAGAATGTTTTCCATTTTATGTGGTAACAATAATAGCGTTTCATTTCTTTGCTTAACAAAAAACATGTAATAAATAAAAACAGTTGATAAAATCTTTGAAATGCCCTCTGTTCACTTAACGAATTGTTCGCCCTTCGCAACATTATCCTTGATTTCGGGAATAGCCTTGTTAACCAGTTCCTGTTCATAATTGGATAGTTTGCCTATACCCAAGTTCTTTTCGATACCGTTTTTACCCAAAATCAAGGGCGTGGCGAAATACTTTGTGCCAGCAATGTCACTCATAACGTAAGCGCATTCGATGACGTTGGATTGACCACTGAGAGCTTTGATCAAGCTTAGCGCAAATCTGGCACCAGCGAAACCCATGGAAAGGGTTGCGGAACCAGCTCCGGCTTTGGCTTTAACAACCTAAAAGCAAAAGGAACAATGTGATTAAGTTAATAATATTGTAATGTGTAAAATATATGGCCTGATTTTAATTTTTTTTTGCTTCGCGCTATTTAATTCTTTTAGGCATAGACCCAAAGTAGACGAAAACATTTTTGGTTGTTTCACAAGTCATCAAAGGTATCAAAAACCAAAATGATAGGTAAGCTTTCTTGGGGGGGGGGGATAAAATGACTGCAAGGTTTCATATTCGATATGGACGGCACAAATGAAGTAAAAAAACAGAAAAAATCAGACAGATTATAGCGGAAATAAAGTGAAATAAAGTAAAATATAGAAATATAAGTAAAAAAGTATGTTTCTTAAGGAATCCTTTCCATCTGTGCACAAAAAGAAAAAAAAATTAAGAATCTAGGAACAATTATTGGTGAACATTTAACATACACAATATGCTACGAATAACACACCCACAAAGGACAATAGTTCACATTTTAAGTAGATAATATTGAAATGTGATCTTGATACTGTATCCTATTAAAATTATGCTAGACATTTAAATTTAATGAGTGAAACAAATGATTGCATTAAATGGAGTCACGTCTAATTGGAAGATTAAAGAAAAAATATCAGCAATTTCTTATTTTATAGATAGTTAAATTTATAGGCATATGTTTTTTAGTTTGACCTTTGTAGTTGATTAGAAATGAAATTTTTATTTGAGTTTAGAGGTCTATTTAAAGAGAAACTTCATTTTGGGTTTATGCATTTTATTACTCATATTTTGGAACGTTTCCTTGATTTATTATTTTCAACCTTTCTGTAAACATTTTCTTTTTGTTTTAGTTATTTGAAATTTGCTTTCCTTTGTTTATATTTACATGGATTTATATTATAATTTTATATAGAGTGATTCACGGAACACCTCTTAAATTAAAACTTCTTGAATTTGTAATATCTCGATTATGACACTTTAGAGTTAAGCATAGTTAGGTATGATCTACTTAAAAAAAAATAACTTCATCAATGTCGAAAGCCATGCCCAACATTGATATTATAAATAGAAACCTATATTTATTGTTGCATTTTTAGATTCCGCTAGCATTTTAGAGCCAATTATATAAAAAAATCTTCTTACCTATCGGTTACTGTTTCAGAGTTATTTTGACTTTTGTGAAAAAAAGCAAAAAAAACATATGATACATTAAAGGCATGTAACAGTAAAAGGCAAGAAGGCTTTTATGTGACTTATGGGGGTACAGGTACTGTACTATTTAGCCGAAGCATAAAAAGTAAACAAAATTATATTGCTGTCCCACAACCTAGAGTTGATTTGATGTAACCTCTCAGTATTAAAAGTATTATTTTTTAAACGGAAGGCCCTGTGTATTTTTACACCATATGATGTAGAATTGAATTCTCTATCGCTTCTTATAGGATTAGTGATTTTCAAAAAATGTAGTTTTGAATTGGTACTTTCTTGGAAAATTGGCACGCTGTGGGGACTACGGAGCATTACTAAACAATATCTGTCTGTACTCATGTGATCTGTCAAATTATCTTAGTTTAGATTTATTTTTTATTCACGAAGAATGTTACAGACTTATAACTTGCCGAGTGTTTAATGAGCGATATCTTCATTTGCCGCCTACTAGCAAAACACATTTCCGAAGAATTCAAGAAAACTGTTTACTTACTGGACAATGGGAGCATAATAAGCAGATGCCAAAACCTATAACAGAGGATGGCAACTATGAAATAATAGTATTATAGCCATCCTCACAGTTCCATATGTGCTGCTGCTGACGAAATAGGTATATCATATTCGTCAAGACAGCGCGTTCTGTCAACACATAAAATGCATGCATACGCCTTTAACATGGTGTAAGCGTTTAAACCAGGCGATGGGACTCGCCGTTTCGATTTCTGCGAGTGAATAATTATATGGCTCCAGGAAGATCCAGAGGTTTTACAAAAAGGGTAGGGAGGGTATTGTTAATAGACGCAACTGGCACTACTGAGCACCGCAAAACCCTGGCTTCGTTTGTGAAGCCAACTTTCAAAATACATTTCGTTTTAATGTATTTTGTTTATTAATGAATGGGAGAGTATATTTTCCAATTTATGATGGCACCTTAAACGGTGAGCGATATACAGTAATTCTGCGATAATGCGTAGCAGACTTTCTAGGGAAGATTGCTGGTACCAACTGAATGGGGCACCAACTCATTCTTCTTATAAGGTAGATCGTTTATCGAGTACAATGTTTAATGATATGCCTGAAAAGTACCCTGATTTAATGCCCTTGGATTTTTATTTATGGAGACACAAAATCATTGGCGTATTCGGTCACTGTACACATCAAAGCAGAATTTGAGCAACGAGTAAAAGACGCGTTTGATAGCGTAGATGCTGAACAATTAAAACAGGCTACAACAACTAGAGTTTATAACGGGATTTTAAAGTGTTTGCAAGAGAACGGAGGTCATATACAACACTTATAATTTTATTATACATAATACTTACAGCATTTCGTTGTTGATTATCTTGTATTCAATAAAATTTATTTTCTCATACTATATTTTGTTTTTTTTTTATATGCTTTTAAAATTAAAATTGTCTTTCACCGGCTAGTACTAATCCAAAACTACATTTTCTGAAATTCACTAATCCTAAAAGAAGCGATAGCGAATTCTACATCGCATGGTGTAAAAATATACAGGGCGTTCCATTTGAAAAAAAAAAAATACATTTAGTACTAAGAAGTTACGCCAAATCAACCCCAGGTTGTGAGACAGCTTATATAATTTTGTTTATTTTTATGCCTGGGTTAAATAGAGTACCTGTACCCCCCACAATTTATATAAAAGCTTTCTATTTTTTTAAAATAAAAATAGCATCATAATGTAATTCAATACAAAGTGAAACTAATTTAAAAAAACTGAAAAAAGAATTCTTTGCAGAAGGTTTGAAATATCAAGATTTTCAAGCCCAAATAAAAATTCAATTCCTAGCTAAATTTATACAATGATAACATTTACGTGTTTAGTCTACGAAATCAACATATTAAGCAAAATTTAAATATAGTGGTCGATTTAAATTGGCACTTCATGAGAGTCCCTTATTCCGGGAATTACCAACTTAAATTATTCTCGAAATTTAAACATTTTGACATGTATTCAATTTTAAGCTTCAGATGTATATGCTTGTTGCATTGAACAATTCTCGTAATGTTTATTATCTTTGGTTGGTAACTTATTTTGTACTGCGAGCGGCTTTATTTAATACCAGTAGCCACGTGATTAGAAATGCAATTTTTTTTATTATATTGCTTTGGTATTTTAAATTACTAATTCAGAAAGAACCAAAACGTAATCTACTCAACTAAATTCATTCTTTAAATATTTCATTTACGTAATGCTAATGCTATCTTATTGTTATCTGTGATTTTTCACATACTGAAATATAACCTTTGTTCGCAGATTAAAATTCTGATTAATTGCAGATTATTTTTGACTTTTCTGGCACTGATTTATTTACTTTATAATTTATCACTAAAACATTTATTTTAAAATTATTTTTTTGCAACATACCAAGTAGGAGTATTGTCTAAAAATTTTGAGTTATACTATTAGACAAAGACGAATTTGAAAATAGGAATGAATCTTTGAATTCTCGTGGTAATATGTTTCTAATTACAATTTGAAAAGAGGGTTGTTATCTGAAAATGATCAACTTTCGAAACTGTTTCTGCAAGAACACGAAAAATGTAATGCGCGTATATTAGACGCTTTCTGACAGTTTCCAACTGCTCTACGAATAAATTATACGCTTTGATACATCAACTACATTGTATCGTTACAGTTTTTGTAATTTTTTCGTTTATTCAATAGTAAAAATCGAAGTTTAAACAAACCTCTGTTCCTGCATCTTGAATACGAGCAACCATTTTAGCTAACTCATCCTGGGAGAATTGGACGGCTGGTTGGCATTGAGAAATTAAAGGCACTATACTAATACCGGAGTGTCCGCCGATAACTGGACAGTTCACTTCTTTCGGGTTAAGTCCTTTCGCTTCGCCAATGAAGGCGCTAGCTCGCACAAGATCCAATGTGGAAACTCCAAAAATTCTGTTTGGATCCAGTTTTCCCGCCTAAACAAAGTAAAAAAATGCATGTAGTGACTGTAATAAGGCCTATATTGGTCAAACAAAAAGAGCGATAGGCACCAGATTCAATGAGTACATTAGGTGTTACAGACACGGTGAGATAGAATCGCCAAGTGTAGCGCAACATACAAACCAAGCCGGACGTAATAATAAATTAGAAAACCTGAAACTTATTAAGAACGTAACTTCGTCGCGGAATTAGACGTTTAGGAAGGTAATTACAAAAAAAATGGAGTGCAAATTTTATGGATAGAGAGAACTAGAGAGAACTTCTGTTTGATTTATTAGGGTAATTCGTCTATCTTTCCATTTTTCGCATTTCTTAATTTTAGGGTGCGTAGGCGACAAAAGTAGATAATGTTTTCTCGAGAGTGGGGATAGAACAGGCGTATTCGAATTAGAGTGTTCTCTCAGATCATTCATACGGTTGATAATAGGGATCCCGCATTCTCGAAACAACTGTTCCGGACTAATTAATCAAACTTGTGATGCGGAGTGCGCCGACACTTTAGCGTTGTTTGCCATGCAGTCCTTGCTATCATTATTAAAATGCTACTGTTAACATTTTGAACAATAGAAACTAGAGTTTTTAGAACAAAGTGGGATCGACCTTTATTTTTTTGTGAAATCACTTTTGGCGAAATTGATGGGGTCAATTCCATTTCTGGTGTCATTAGAAATAATGCAAACTTTCTTATTTTAAATAGGATGTTCTATTTATTCTTTTTAAAAAATAATGGAAAGGCGCACAGGCGCTGTTTTGGCAGCAAATCGACTAGCGTTGACAGTGGAAGTTTATTTTCAGGATCGTATTCAAATGAACTGATTTTACCTTTCTGGAATTGGGGGTGGAATGGCTTTTTGAAAAGCAGTTCTTAATTGTATCGGGACTTGCCTCGTACCATTCACTTTCGATGAAGTACAAATCACCTAATACATCAATAGAATTTAGCAGTGATTGAACACAGTTTAGTTTTTGATGAAATGTACTTGAAAACTAAGTCGCGATAATAACATTTTACATTACAACCCAACGGCATTCTGAAGTTTCAGTTGAAGGCAAAATCAACTGAACTTGTGTTCTTTAAGTTTAATTCACGATGCGATTTAGCTTTATCAAGGAATACAATATTTTTCCTTTTTCTGCTACCCATCTTTTTGTCGAATCGCTTTCCCAATTACCCACAAATCTTCTTTTTGATCCGCCGTACTTGCACAAAGTAACATGGTTAATTTTCCCTTAGACAGTTTATCACCTACACTTTTTTGATTTCAGCAATAAAGTTTTGTGTGATAATGCGCGGGAAAAATCAACTTTCATTTGCGTTGAAGATATCCTTCTTTCTAAATTGGTTGATGTCCTCTTGAATAGCATCAGCTGCGTCGCGAAACAAATAACCAACGTTTATCATTGTCGGGTGCAATCACCGAACATCCATATATATATTCGAGATTTTTGTTTCATGCAGAAAAGTATTGTTCGCATACGTTTAGTAACGCATCTGCATATGAAAATATAGGCTCTAGTCTGATTCCAAATTTATCAGGACAACAAAGATGTCCGTTTATTAAAGCTGTCTATAATAAGAGCTTTTATTGTACACGTGGAAAGAAGTTTATTTGTTATAAAAAGAATATTACCTATTATGTTTTGACTTAAAAAGTAGTAAAGGTGGAGCAATACAGATTTTGCCAAACCGATGTTTTTATATAAAGTTGGCAAGGAATAACCGTCAAATTGTCTTCGGCAACGCCAGGTTAATTTATAGAGCTCACTGCTACGCAACGTAACTATAACAATTGTCAGTCTTGTTATTAAATGCTGCAAGTTTCATATTTTCATTCTTTGTTCCTCTTGTTATTCTCCCTTATTCTTATTTTGCTGATTGTTATTTCTTTACACCGTTGGAATTTATAAACTGTTGAAGTATTTCTTAATCTTATTCAAAGTTAAATTTGGAAAGTTTTCAGTACACAATATGCTTGCTTTTTGTTGCTTTACGAGAGCGAACTTTGACTTGGTGGTATTTTTTTTTAAGTGTGGCGACGGCCCAACGGGATGTATAAGCTTTTTGAAGGTTGTCATAACCTCAGGAGCCTTTTAGTGTGTAAGTTGTGCATGTGAAGTATTCCATGGCCTTGTTACTGTTACCCCCTCGCCGTAAAGGGTGAAGCGCAGTTAATTGTACCCCAACCGCGAATGGTGACTCGGAAGTGTATCGGTCCCACTAAGAAAATTTGTTGATCCTAGCGGGATTCGTACGCACAGCGCTTAACTCTGTCCAGTCAAGCACAGGCCCTCTTACCACTGGGCCACCGAGACGCTAATATGTAAATAATAATTAAAAAAAATAGGGTTACTTATCCTTATTACAAAACAGAACAGAATATGAAAAACGCAGGGATAAATAACAATAAATAACATTTCGTTCTCAAAATTGAGATTCAATTGGTGCCTAGCCTCTAGTACTATAAAAATCAAATTGCTGTTTTTCTTCAGACTACTTTGTGTAAAAACAAAAAAAAAAGTATTTCCTGTTTACTAGCAATGCAAGCGAGCTGTTGATAACGGCAAAATTTAGTTCAGAAAAAAATAGAAGTTGATCTGTTCTTTTTTTAATCTAGTATCCTTTGTTAAAAAAATGGAAGAGGAAGAAAGGAACTAGTTTAGAATTTTATTGTAGAGGCAACAAACTAGATTGTTTCGACATAAGTATTATAAACTGAGAATTGAAACGCGAAATTTAAGGACAGTCTAACCGTAAACACTTCAGTTTATACGGTACAAGATGCTACAAGACAAAAAATTACCTTTCTCATAACCTCGCAGAAGATGGGCACGCAAGAGTTTACGGGATTTGTAATAATACCAACTAGGGCTGTGGGTGCAACCTCTGATACGGCTAATGCTACATCTCTTACGACGGAAGCGTTTGCGGTGAACAGGTCATCTCGAGTCATGCCAGGCTTTCTGGGAAGACCGGCTGGGATTATAACAACTTGCGATCCTTTCAGTGAATCTCTAAGCTGTTCAGGGCCTGTAAATCTAAAATAGAACAGCTAAAATAATGAATAGAAAATTCATAGCAGAGTATCTTATCTACTGAATTTTTCCATGTTATGTTGTGTTAAATTTCGTTCTTAGTACATATAATGCATTCACCTAGTACTAGGGTCGTAGGTAATGCATTCCCTGAGCAATTTCGAGAAAGCCTCAAAATAAAAATTATTTGGAGACAACTTTTACCCAATACAATATAAAATTATATTATGGATGTTCAGTTTTGACCCGCAGCACACGATACAAGTTTGGTCTTTCAAATAGAATATCCTGTTATTATGTTTTTAGATGACTCTCTTCATGCCTTTCCCCAGAATTCCGTATTATGTTTTAGACAACTGAGATAATTTGAGATTTTTGCGAAATGTAACGTCCGATATATTAAACGTCTTGCACGCTAAAGCGGTGATTGAAATTTTATTCGTTTGAGTACTTCTTTTCTCTAAATTAAGAATGCTATATTTTGAATGGGTGAAGTTATTGAAAAATTACATATATATCGTATATTTAAATAATTTATTAATATATGAATAACAAACTAAATTACAAAGAAATATTTAAACTATATCTCTTCTATAACATCTTGGACAACTATCTGTCCACGGATGACGAAATGTAATAAAAAAACAAAAATAACAGTTACCTAAAAAGATACAAGTTTTGCGAGATATGTTATATTTGTTAATTAATACTTCCTCGCATTTTTTAGCCATAGATCCACACCTTGAAGGGCGCTCACCAAGAAGATTTTCGGCCGGCATAAACGGCAGATTTGTTCTTCGGCTTTTCCTAGTTTGAATAAAGTTTTAGGGCTGTATGATCTATCAGAAATGCTGCCAGTAGTCTCAGGTCCCCTTAGCTGAACAATGGCGCTATTGTGCTTTTGTCTGTTTTGGTCCTGGAACACTTTCCACGTACGAGGTACTTTGATTGTCCTCCCCTGTCTTTACTGTTTGTTTTATATGGTTCTGTTGGAGCTCAGAAGATAGAAGAAGAGACTGGGACCAACGTTCGCTACTTTTTTAGCCAGCTTATCTACCTTTTCGTATCCTCCGATCGTAATGCGGTTTTTATGATCCAGTTGCCCTAAATTGTGTACACATTTCCTATATTAGACCTGATTCGTAACTGTATTCCTCGCATCAATATCTCGAGCTTCTTTATGGCGCACAAGTTCAGAGCAGAAATCTCTGTTTGAAATATGTTGATGGGGATTCATGTACGCTACTGATGCCTATACCTGTTCCAACACCTTTTATTCTAGTACTATGCCAGGATACCTCTTTTGCTTAGAGGCTCGCCAGATGCCTACTCGGTAATAAGCTTCCACCAAGGAAGGAGTTATTTTAATTATTAACTTGCTCTCTTTCTCGAGGGACGTTAAGTAATTTCTACATAGGCGAAATTAATGTATGCTATTGTTATATTCTTGAAATATAATTTTTGCTACATAGCCTTGTGGCACAAACGATTTGCAAATGTTATCCAGAGGTGGATGCATTAATTTCAAATACTAAAAAAGTGTTTTTGAAATCTCCCAAACGAATTCGAGAACTTCGCGGACGGTGCTCCAGTATTCCCGAGCCACCAGAGCCGATTTTCACACGTTGGGGATCATGGTTCAAGGCAGCTTTTTATTATTCAAAATATTTCGAACAAATAAAATTATTTTAATTATGTGTATCTTAACATCCGTAGATTTCAAATGGTCATTCTCAAAATATAAGAACATTTTTTCATCGCGACAAACGCAGTTCAGCGAGAGAATATTTATAATTACATAAATTAACATTACTCTTTCCCGATATATACTTGGGTTACTTGGGTTGGCGTGCAGATAAAAGTGGCCCACTCTAATTATAACGCTTCGATTTCCTCGTGTATTTCCGTTGCATGTTACAATGTACACAATATGCAATATAGCAGTACAAAACAAATGTCCACATAGATATTATACGTATCAATATTCGTCCTATTTCCACATGGTGCTGTACTTCAGTACTTAGTATTCCGCACCCACGTACTGCACATTTAAAGGTGCGGCGCGTACCGAACAATATTTAACTATTGACTACTCCTTTTTGAAGGTACTATGAACCTTAATAAACGAATCTTATATTTTCCATTAAGGTTTTATATCTTACATCAATTTTGCCAATTTCATTAAAAATTTATGTGAGATAAATTCTCTGCTATCTCTCTTATGTTACGATAAGCATATGCATTGGAATAGTCACTTAATACGTCTTTTATTACGCAATCATATCAGTTCTACACGGATTAGATGGTATCATAAAAGAATTATGACGTTGGCACTCTAAGAATGCAAATATAATATTTATTAGCAGATTACACAATTTCGGTTTACAAACTTCTAATGAATAGTAATTTGTACTTGTAGTAGTAGTGATAAAATAGTGTTCAAGGCACTTTTATCATTAGCAATCTAATAAGTACAGACAAAAATTTTAATCAAGGTTGCATTATTAAAACTTCATTCATTAATATCATAAATCTTGTCAGTTACATAATCGTACTAATAAACCGAAATAAGCGATAAACCCGATTGTTAACGTTTGTAGAGCGATAATCCGGTCTTACCCTTTAACTCTTGCTGGGAAATTCATGTGGGAAATATCCGCTGCAACGCCTGGAGTATGTTTAACAATATCATAGAGACTTAATTCAGATATTAGGTCGGACTGTTTTAAGAGTAGGGACAAGGGTTGTCCAATGCCACCAGCAGCCCCAACTACAGTGACTTTTGTGTTGTTCTAAAATAAGATAAAGCATATAAAGACATTGGAAAAAGAGAAAGATTGAAGATTGCATAATCAATTAGTGATTAGTAAGAAACTCTTCAGTGTTTTTATACAATAATTGCGGTAGAATTTATTATGAAATTCTGATAAATACAGTATTAGTGAGTTCACAAGAAGAGGCTATGTATAAATATCGCTAAAGGTCTGTAAGGTCACCTTTTATCCGCCGGAAGAGTTAACACAGGTTAAAGAAAATTGACATCGAAAACCAAGTAAAATACATTCTATATTTAGGGCAATATCTAAATATAGAATGTTATTACCTAATAGTCAGTTATTTGATCTAGAGTGGTAATTTCTGCTAAATCATTAATTACTGCAACCATTCAATAGCTTTACGTAAAGGTATGAAATTATCTTCAAAACTATGGAAAATTTACCTGTTTACTTGTGCTGAAATGTCTTGTAGCTTGGCATGCTAGAGCCGATGTGGGCTTTACAATTCTTGAGAACATTTTTGTGCGGTGTTTATTTCGTAATTTTTACTAAAAACACCACAAAAACCACTGTTTAACGAACAGACTGCAACTGATGTTATTGTAAAAATGACCTCCTACTTATGGAAGGGGAAGTCATACGAATGGTCCCGTGATAAATGATAAACTATCATTTGATTTTTTTTTTATCGTTATAGAAAAAAGCAGAATTTGTGTGACTATAAAAATACAGTTTTATTAGAAATGTTGCTGTTTTTGATTTGAAATTATATAAAAAAATACTGAAAGAGAACTTGGCGCCTAATATGTGGCGCCATCTGTTGGCAATAGATGGAGATATATACATTTTAATAGACATCTGTAAAGTGAAACACAGAAAATGCCTAGAAACAATAACAAAAAAAAAAATAATGTTAAGATAGCTTAACTTCCTCATGGTATTGATGGAATAATTCACGGCAAACGCAATAAAAGTAGAGAGAGAAAAATACACTAACACACGGACATGTTTCTGCCTACCCGGCGTCATCAGCGTGGTTCCGAGAGTATTTTTCATATCTCTACCTTCTATTGCTGTTGCCTCACGGTTAATACCACAGGTGTATTTTTTTCTCTCTCCTTTTATTGCGTTTTCCGTGAATTATTCCATCAATACCATGAGGAAGCTAAGCTATCGTAGCATTATTTTTTTGGTTATCTGTAAAGTGTTTAATACAGGTTGTATGTATAGCAGTGTCGTTCTCAAATATCAGCACTCACTGGCACCTAGTACGTATATTTGCTGTGAAAACTGGACGACTGCAATCAAAAACAAGTAGACTTTACGGGTTGAAAGAAAAACGCAAATGGATAGGTAGCGTATTGAAAGATGTAAATACTAGAATTGTGTATGTTTGAATATTACACAAAGTAGCTTATTATAGTGCAACACAGAGAAATGTACCTTAAGAGGTTCGACCCATAATCGTAAATACGATTTGCCAATATTTATTTTTATCAATGCATCGTAGAAATCTGAAAAAAGATGTGAATAAATTACACATATTCACATTTGATAGTTGGATATCAATTAAACACTGAAAACAAACGGCGATCAAATAAATGCAGAAAGCAGCCAGCCGCTTAAAAACTTATTTTTCATTACCCTCCTTATTTTGTTATAAACATAAATATTAAGTAAAATGTAGGTATCATTTAGATCTCATTTTCTTGCAATGAAATTATGAAATTTCCCCCCAGCAGGGGATAAGTTGTTGGTCCAAATGGCTAATCAACATCCATTTTTATACAAAAGTAAAAATATTAAAAACCGCAGAGACTGCTTGTCCTCGACAAACCGTAATGTAGCGTTTAAAGAATGCAGGCACAGCAACTAGATGTTCAGCCACCGTAACTGGTTTTGCATCTGGAATTTGCCGTCCAAGATCTTAAAAAAACTGGACAAACGTCGCATTTTGTGATGAAAAAGTGCTTTGTTCCAATAAAAACGTAATCAAATTTGTGAAATCTGCGCTTTCAGAGAGAATATGTTTATCCTAGAAACAATAGTGGAAGAACTCCATTAGTCTATAGGAGGTGGGTGACGTCGCATGAACCTAGGGAACTGGTCAAGATTAATGCGTATCTCACTGCGGACATGTAGGTAGAGATTTTAAATAATCATATCCTCCCTCTTGAATATGCAAATGATAGCAGTTTGTTACTCGTTCATGATAACATCCCAATACATCGGGCAGCAACTGTGCAGGGGTAGTTTGATGAACACCAAGAAATTCAACTGATCGCTTGGCTACCGAGACCATCTGACCTCAACCCCATCGAAAATTTATGGGCAACGTTGGGATGATAATGACGGTCTAGGTATTATACGAAATAATATTCATCACTTATACACTCAATTGCCACCAAACCTGTGTTTTAATCTTGTTAACTCAATGCCACGATGATTGGAAGATGTAATTTTCAGTGGTGGTTATTACACATGGTATTAAGATAAATTATGTTGTTATATTGTTTATTTCTGTTTTTATTATTTATACTTTGTTTATCAACGTTATTTATTTTTGTGTTGTTGTCACTTCCAGATTTCTTTTCAGCCATCGAAGCATATGCGGTAAGCTGTTTACTACATTATGTTTTCATTTTCATAAATTCTCTTGTTTTTTTGTTATAAATAAGGCGCACGTTTATTTCGGTTAACCCAGCACAGTGACGCTACTGCTAGGCAGCGCTCTATTTATTATACTCTAAGTTAGGATTGAATTATATCTTTATTTTTAGAATGTTGTTTTTGTTATCTATTGATATTACTTTTTTGTTACATTATTAGCTCGTTATTATAGTATTACTTAAGAGTAAATTTTGTTTTGCTTTCTGGAATTTTCTCTATTTATTTTGTACCTGTCGATATGCTCTCGTTTTTTCATTATTATACTAATTCCTTATTGTATTGGTACTAAGATTAACTTGTTTTACTTTCTGGAGTATTCTTTATTTTTTTTTTACATATACTTGATATGTTATTTTTGTAAATACATCGTTAATAAAAGTTTTCAGTACAAAATACGATGTTTTTTATACATGTTAGTGCACTTATTCTCCGTTTGTTAGAAATTGGTTTTACTTTAAATGCACTACTTACTACAGATAATAATGCTTTCCTTTTTTATACGAGTTTTCTGCACTACATATACACTTTTTAATACCTAAGCAATTACGACATTATAGATGCATAATGTGCAAACTGTTACTGAAAAGTGATTTTGATATCGCTTCTCTATAATCAATATATCTTTTTTTTTTTAGATTTTCCCTTTTGCGGGATAAAACTTAATACAAACATATTAAAATTAAAACTAAAACTACAAATAATAACAATAAATAAATAAAATATCCCCAATATAATAAATATAACTGTATATATGTAGGCAATACGCTGTGACCTTATGGAATAAACATATTACATATCTACCGATCTATTTTTTTAAACAAAATCAAAATTTCCTATTATACCAAACATATGTTTTTATAATGTAATATTTATTCTTATAATATTATACAGACATTGGCATTCCTATTTTATTTATAATTTTTTATTCTATTATCACTCTCACTTCGATTACTTTCTCTGAGGTGTATAATTATTGGACTGATATCTTCTTTATCGAATCCCATCTCCCTATCCCACCACTTTAAAATTATTTTTCTGCGTGACGAATTGTATTTTTCCACGTTGCCTTTGTAATGGTGCTTGAGGCTTCTTCTTACAACTTCATACATTTGTCAGCATCAAACCATCTCAACCAATATGTTTATTGTAATATGTCTTCGTTATTCGCCAAATATTTTCAATTGGGTTAAATATGCAATGGTAAGGAGGTAGTCGCAGAACTTTCTGACCACTATATTGTGCAAGGTTATCACAAACAATTATGTTTCTAACATGTCGGCATCAAAGGAAATCTTATTATGTCCTAGCCTGTCCTGAATGTTCTCCTTTTTCTAGTTTGTAGTAGGACATTGAATTGCAAATATACTATGATAACTTGCATTATCCATAACTATCATACATGGCTTTTCAAGACTTCCTAGAAGCTGATTCTTGAACTAATGAATAAAATTTTCGTGGTTCATTTCTCCATGATAGTCAAAGTTCTTAGTGTTCGAACTAAATATCAGGGATACATCAAGTATGAATCTAACGAAACCCCATTTCTTTTAAAATAGTCCCTAAAGAAGAGAGACTTCCATGAAATATGTCTTTATCCGTCAAAATTTATAGCAACCTATGCCGTTCTAAAATATCAAAATATTTAGAAGTAAATTGAAAGTGATAGGTAATCTACTTACTAGTATGATACATGATACATCACATTCCCTATAGATGATTTTGTAGCATCATCTATACCTAACATAGATTTAGGTTTTTGTCAATTTGCTTTCAGGTCAGGAATTCATTGTTTTTCAGTGCTTGTGATATTGCACTAACAGAAGATATGCTGACATTCAAAACTGTGGCAACATGCTAAAATTACACATTATCTTTATGAAAATATACCATTTACTTTCCTTGCTGCTTTCAAAAGGTATCAAAGACCATCCACGAATACGGATACTATCACACTCTTGTTCAAAAAAACGTTATTATAAGAAGAATGAGCTGGTGCCCCATCCATTTGGTACTAGCAGTCACTCCAACCTAATTCGTTGAGAAAATCTGCTACTCATTGCCATGGATTTACTGTATACTGCTCACTGTTTAGGGTAGAATCATAAATTTGAAAACGCATTCTCCCATTCATTATTAAACAAAATACATTCAAACTAAATGTATTCATGAAGGGAGGGTTTTGCGATGCCAACCAGTGCCAGTTGCATCTATTGACCATACCCTCTCTGGTAAATTTGGATTTATTCATTCAAATAATTTTTTTATAAAAACTCTGGATCTTCCTGGAGCCATATTAATATTGGATCACAAAAGTGAGAGGCAGGCCTCATCGCTTTTTACCAGTAAGATAACACCGTCTGCTTTCTTATTTTCTAATGTTTTTAACGCCAGTAGAATGCATTTCATTAGCTTACTTACTTCATGACTGAAGTTGGAACCTCTTT
Source organism: Oryctes borbonicus (assembly GCA_902654985.2). Taxonomy (NCBI): domain Eukaryota; kingdom Metazoa; phylum Arthropoda; class Insecta; order Coleoptera; family Scarabaeidae; genus Oryctes; species Oryctes borbonicus. Next base: position 1,745,574 of record LR736874.1, read on the forward strand.
TTGTTTTTATCCACCATAGCATACAAACACGCATAAAATTCATAAAATAAGCGAAAAATCATCAATACAATACTCTATGTAAATGGGTAAATAAACAAAGCACGTGATATAACCACGTAAAAAAATTTGTGTAAAGATATATGCACAAGGCAGCCAACTTAAATTAAACTCCGATTCAGCCAAAACACTTTCAAAATACTCAGAAAAATTGTTTATGGTTACATTAGCCCGATTAATTCAAATGGTCGGTTTACTAACCACGTATTTGGTCAAGATTCTAAATACCGGTTAGTAACTTCGTTTTTGTTTCTGTTATATTCAGTAGGTACCAGCTTTACGCTTTACTTCTCGCACTAGTGCTTAAAATAAGATTTCAGGTGCTGATTTGAACGTGTGAAGTACAAAAACCAAATTATCCAGTCATACGATCGCAAACGCACGTGTGTAAACACGAAACCATTGTGTGTTCACCGAGAATGCACGATTCGATTTTGTTCGGTGCCGTTCCATTGTTTCAATAATGATGTAGTTCTTGAAGAGAGGGTTAGATCGCAGCACTAGTTCAATTTTTTGCGTTATGAAGAATGATAAACGGAAACAGAATAAATATAACCTATAAAAATATGTATTTATATATTTTTCTTCTAACAATCGAAGTGTGAATAAAATGAACTTGTCTAATACTAGTTCTGATGAAGAGGATCTAGAAAAATTTCGGGAAGCGGCGATAGATTTCGTATGCGACAAACCAGATAATACAAAGGAACGTTCAGGTAACAATATTTATAAAATTAGAGATTGTAAAGGTTCATTTTCATGTTTATGCTTAGTTTAATAATGATAGCAAGGATCGTGGGGTAGCAGGGTAAACAACACAAGTATTTTAGTACTAGTAGTTTAATTATTTAATAATTAATCCGGGACGGCTGTTTCGGTCACCGGTTGACGATGAGGACCATGCGTGGCCTCGAATCGGCCGTCTCGAATTAATTATTACATGATTAATTAAACTTATATAGTGCGGAGGTTGCCAATACTTATGCGTTGTTTATTATGCTTACTTATGTGCCAATAGAGAAGGGTAGGTTATGCTTATGTGCTTTGTTTGTAATTTTTTTTTTGCCTGAAACCTATGGCATTTTAGATACATCGATACATACCGGTTACGCTCGTTGCGGTAAGATATGGTCCCAGCCAGGGCTACTACTATCTCTATCAAAAAATGACGAAAAATTGTTATTATTGTATAAACATCTGACTAACCTAAGTGAGCACAAAAATTCAACATTTCCTTTTATATGGATTTCTATAGAGGTAACGCTTGTTGGAACATGATGTGTATTTATTGTCAAAATAATACATTCGAATCTAATATTTATTTATGAATGTATAATACGTAACATAATAGCACAAGAGGCAGAAGCAAAGTATCTATTCTCTCTAGACGATAATATTTGCCGTTAAAGTGCAGCCCTCTACAGATTTTTTTAATAAACTTTGAACAATGACTCGCAGGCAGCTGGCGAATAAGAAAATGCGTTTTTTTTTTTGGTTTTTGCAGATTTAAAGAGCAATTGTATCTATTAACCGCTTGAGAAATTATGTATATTTTTATAGCGTATTCAGTTTTAAGAGGCAATATATCGTACACAGGGTTTTTGAAAAATATGCGTCATTCGTGATAGGTAAAATAAAGCAAAAATACTAATCGGTAAAATCAATTGTTTGGTAACATTAATTTATTTAACTGTAGTTAACAAAATAGTTCAAATTTCTAAAAGAACAAGAGAAGTAAATAAAACATTATAAGCAAGGGGAATATAATTATAAATTTGATAGGTTTTTCGTGGTTACTGGCAGCCAATGTGAGAAGATTAAAAAAGAGACGTCTGACGTCTCGACAACATTTATATAATCCTCCTCAGAAACTACAAATCCTTTTCTCAAGCTACAATTACAAAATTATTTATGTTCTTTATTGCTGCAGAAAGATAGGCGATTTTAGAAACGTCATCCTATACAGAGTGTCTCACCTGCAACTGCATTGGTCAATAGATAAAATATACATCGGAAAATTCCGAAAGCTTGATAATATGCTACAGCCTGTGAGTACTATCGAACTAAAATATTTTTAATAATATACTTTCGGTTATAGAGGAAGTACCTGTCAACATTGTGATTTTAAATAGAACATCCTACAATTTTGAATCTAATTCAATTTTGATAAGACTTGCTATTTTTAACCATATTTGAAATACTTTTGAATTTTTTGAAAATTTTCGACAGATAGACAGTGCATGTAAACTGTTATAGCTGGGAAAGTGTAACGTGAAAAATTGAAATTTTGCAAAACTATTGACTATGTAATATTACAACCTAAATGAATAAAGCGATATAGAGAGATATAGATATACAAAGTTGGATGACATTTTAAACTAAATTGTGCTACAATACATATTTTCTGAAATATCTTGAACAGTATCAATTTCAGATGCGACATTTTTGTTGTATTTTTTTAAGAGAAATTCGATAAGACAGGGACAAATAGATGTATTTAAAAAAATCAGTTTTTACACTTTTTACATTTGAAAGTTTAATCGTAATTATCGAACACAATTCACATGCACACATCTGTTAAAACTGTTCAAAAAACGCAAATATTTGAAATTTGTTAAGAAATAGCAAAATAGTTGTACGAAACAAACCCTAAAATTAAATTAGGAATTCAAAAATTTTATGATATATAGGTGTTCCATTTACAATAACAAAATTTGCAGCTACTTCCGGTATAACCGGAAATGTAAAATTATTAACAAAATTTTTGGTTCAATAGTACACACAGATTATTGTATATTGTAGTTATTCAATGTATTGTATACCGTTGCATATATCCATCAATGCAGTTCCCGGTGGGACAGCCTGTATGCTTAGGTACTAATGAGAGATATTAAAAGATTGCGCGTTCTATCTAATTTCCAAAAAGAATATTTTAATTACTCCGGATAAAACAATATTCGTATAATCGCGATTCGGAAAATTTACTTGCTTCCCTGTATCTCACAGGAATTGTGGCTTTACTTAATAATTTACGTTTATTATTTATTAAAATGAAATGTCTTGGCTTAAAATGTTTGTCGCAGATTAATTTGTGTCTTAACTTATCGATGTCCATCATTACAATATTAATATTGCCGCAATTTCGCATCCACTCTTTCGCCCTACTCCCATCTTTCACAGGAAATTAAAAAAAACTTATATTCTGATCTTTTTTATTATATTTGAAGCAATTTACACAAACGCACGTATGATTTGCGGTAGTCATCTATTTTGGTTCCGCTTATACTTATATGGTTGCGTCTCTGTACAATTCCTTCACTCAACGGTAAAACGATTTATATACTATATTATTTTTTATTTTTAGGTCTACTGCTTGAAATTGCATATCAATCATTTTAAATTTATTCCCAATAATTTTTTCAAACTGTTGGTGCATAGTTTAGTTGAATCTCTTCCTCGATCACAAGTCCCGAATAAAGCGTATTTTAATATCTATGTTTTTAGCCTGTTTAGTGTTTTGGTGTTTTTTTTTTAACATTCTCATAGCACTTTGATTGTCTATTAACATTACATATTTTACTCTGTCATTGCCGAGATCTTTCGCGCGTTCTGCTATTATTACTTTACGTAATAAAGGATACTTAATGGCAGTTATTGCGAAAAAATTAAAAATATTAAAAATGGTGCATTTACAATATTAAAACGGGTGGCGGAAACGGGTTCTTTGGCTGATAAGAAACGTTCTGGACGCAAAAAGAAGACAACAGCTGCTGAGGATCAGTTCATGGTTCTTGTTTCAAAAAGAAACAGATCCTAACGGCTCCAGAAATAACGCAGCAAGTCAATGTTTCACGAAGAAACCCTATTTCGCATTCGACCGTGAAACGAAGATTACTTGCGGCGGGCTTAATGGGACGCGTAGCTGCCAGAAAATCGCTTTTGAAAGTTCACAATAAAAGAAAAAGATTGCAGTGGGCACAAGAACAGTGGTGCAACGTGCTGTGGAAAGATGAGTCCAAATTTGGCTCCAAACGGAGGACGTTTGTTAGGCGACAGGTTGGTGAAAGAGTTAGTGAACAGTGTATTCTACCTACAGTGAAGCACGGTGGAGGTAACGTAATGGTTTGGGGCTGTTTTGCGGGAACAGCTGTAGGTGATTTAGTAAGAATACAGGGAATACTTCGTAAAGAGGGCTATCTCAAAATATTACAAGAGAATGCTGTACCAAGTGAGGAACGATTACGAGGTCGAAACTTTACGTTTCAAGAGGATAACGACCCTAAGCATTCTTCTAGTATATGCAGAAATTATCTAGCATCTCTGGAAGAAGAAGATCGTTCAAAAAGAATGATTTGGCCACCTCAGTCTCCTGACCTGTCGCCTATTGAATTAATATGGGACGAATTGGATAGAAGGATTCGCCAAAAAGGAGCGACTAGTTCACAAGATTTATGGAGAAAGCTCCAGCAAGCATGGACCGAGATCCCAGCAACATTTTTGAAATCTTTAATTCTAAGAATGCCACGAATATGTACCGCAGTAATTAGGTCAAAGGGTGGACATATAGACGAAAAATCCGTATAGACATAATTATAATTGGTACAACATTTCTTTTTGGAATATTTTTAGTTTTGTATAGTACACTCAATGTACAGAAGTAAATTAAATTACAAATAACTTTTTGTTTTTATTCGAATTAAAAAAAACTGTATTTTTTAATCGTCCCCAAATATATGAACGGTCGTGTAAGTACAGTACATGGTTTGAAAATACTACCCAGCTCAATTACGTCAGCTTTTTAATAGTAGTCTTCACATTCACTAAAATTAATTAATCAGTGTCGATAAAGCAAGAAGTTTTGCTTCAGAATGACACATCAAAATTCTAAATTATTTACCCTTGATTCTAAAATTTCTGGATTATTTTTTCTACCAATGTTTACGTTCAGGCATTCTGCTTTCAGTTTTTGGATTAGATCTTCTGAAATCGGGCAGTCTTCCTACAAAACGCAATATATTTTACCATTTATCAATTTAGCCATTAAAATTTGAGCTACAATTAAAAGTAAAAAAGTTCACCGACAAGAAAAAGGTTTATTGCACCCTAGTAACATTTTCAAAACTTACTCGCAATTGAATTATCAATAAATTACAGTTACTTTAGATTTTAGTTAAACTTGTCGTTAAATTACTACCATCTAGAAACACATCAAATGGTATTTTTTACAAATGAATTAATTTGATAATTTAATTATAAATTCACCATAGAAGCTGAAATAGGTTCTATCCTCCCAATGGGGATAGAAACTTTCTTATACTGCAAAAACGCATGGAATATATTTAAAACTTCCTTATGCAGTGTCCATTCGAAAAGTTATTACCTTGGATACCTTCCAAAAATGCCTACCTCTGAAGATGATGTTCTATTAGGTGTTGAAGGGACATACGCGGTATCGTTCTCACTTTCATTAGTGAAAGGATCTTCTGGGCTCTCCTCATCAGATCTCATCTAGATTAACCTTTTGTGCAGGGAATTCTGAAAACGCAAAGGAAGCGTAATGAAGTAGGAGGTGATGCAACTTTTTAATATACGAGTGCACTCGTTGGATGATTTTACTAATAGCATTAAGCCAGAGATGTATCCGCTCTTAATAAAATTTTCATGTAATCAAGAAGTACCTTCTTAATTATAACAAAGTTAATTAGATAATTTCTTCACTTCCCATAATTGAAAGTATAAGCCTTGCATAGTGGTTTCGACGTTGTCATTCTAATATTATTATTAATTATTATTGGTTTATATATATATATATTATATTATTATTAAAATATTACTTACGCTTTGCCGCCAATTCCAAAAGTTTTCTTGTTCTCTCTGTCATATTGTCAGTTAGCCACATCCACTGGTTAGTTGCAACATTCCAATAAAGCTAAGACTAAACAATGTATAAAAAATGTACCTGCGCTATAAACTGTAAAAATTATTACCTGCAGTGTTGCCATGTACTGGGTGTCATTTAGTAGAGTAATTAGTGTGATGCCACAACTACAATTTTCATATACAGTGTGTATTGGTGTATACGATATTAAGACATCTACCGCCAACTTTATGAACTATTTTGTATGAACGCTGAGAATTTCTCGCAATGCGATACCCACAGTTCCTCCAGCATACTATGACTAATAACGTAATTTCCACTTAAAAACCTTTTAGCACCCAAAGTCGGGTGTCACAAGGTAAAGTGGGCGTCGTATTGTAAAGAAGTATGCAGTTTTGGTGCCAAAAGTGCAAACTATATATATTATTTGTAAAACTTACAACAAGAAAACAAAGATAATAGTGAAGGTATGGATTTATTGGAAGTAAAAAAAAATAATATTTGTGTGCAGGCAAACAGCATCAAATATGTACTTCTACAACGTCGTATTACTCACAGGGTAGGTAGCGTATAGAGGACGCTGCCAAAAACACGTCTGAAGATAGTTCATAAAGGTTTGGCAACTCTGTACGTTACTCCCAGAAGAGCTGTACTGCATACCAAGGTTGAGACGGACTATACTCAACACTTCATCAACGGTAAAAATCTCACTATACCCTAAATTCAATCTGTTTAGTAGCGTTGGTCTAGCATAATTTTAGTACTACCCAAGTTATAATTCATAGTAAGTTTTCCAAGTTAAAGCAACACGATTAATGTTATTGCGCCGAAAAATACAACGACACAAATAACCTAATTATTGCACTGCATATGAATAATATTCGTTCTATTTTCTTTAAACAGAATCGGATGCATCGAATGTATGTCTCCTGCCTTCGTTACGACCTTTTAAAGACGATCAAGAACAATTTAATTTGCTGGACGTGACGCCGGGTTTCCAAAAATTTGTCGCTAAACGTCTAGGAGAATACATAGAAACTCAACTTCAGAGAAAATTAGCAAACGACATCCACTATAAACGTAAGAAGAATCATAAGGCGAGAGGTGTTAGATTGTTCACGGATTCGAAAGACTTTATTACACTAGAGGAAGAACGCTCCCAAAATTTAAATCTGAAAAGGGCAAAAATTAAAAAACGTACTCTAGAGACTGACGATATTGACCGAGAAGTGAAAATGAAGTTATGCGCAGTTAGTTCCAAAGACATTCTAAATAAAAAAGGTACCGAATTTTGGACAACATATCGACAAGGTGAAGTGTACAATTATAAGCGTGCAAAAAATGGTCGATTAGTGTATGTAGAGAACGAATTTAAATAAATATTTATTAAATTGTAAGATTCTTAGTTTTTAGTTAGATAGTCCCGATTTTTTAATTATTTCAAGTTCTCAGTCGATATTATTTACAAGAAGGTATTATTTGCAAGAATGTCTACCATGAAACGGAAAGGAAGGAGTAATTAAGACTTATCTAGTAATAGCGATTGCAAATCATCTAATAGTATTTCACTATCCAGTATTTCAAATTAAATTTTTAGGAGGTACAGGGCGTGGAAATAAACTGACGAATGCAAATGAAGACTGTTCGCCACGACAATATCTGTTATAACTGTTATTCAATATTTTGAGGGCCTTGACTATCGGCAATGCGGATCAGCTTTGTAGGAGGAAATAGCGCTGTCTTTCAATTACGTTAACAATTACATGGGAACATTAGGATAATTATTTCATGAATGAGATAGATTGTGAACTAACAATTCTTCAGAACATTAGCCTTATGTACATTAAATAAAGCGTATATTAAACTATACGCAATACAAACCCTTCTAGCGTTTTATATAGAAAATAATAATAATAATAACAATGTTTATTGTCTATTAGAGTTTTACAACGAGGCATAAGACAAGTCAAATAAAGAACTAAACAGGGCAGATAAAAAGATCGAAAGAAACAAAAGTACCTTAAACCTATTTTGCGCTAAATACACAATATTTAACAACTAAAACGGATAAACATTAAACCAAGCAACAGAATAATAAATCAATACAAAACGTAACTACTAAATAGAACCCAAGAAATCATCAACAGTATAAAATGCATTTTTGCAACTATATTTCGTATTGCAATTGGCAGTATAAATATTCGTTTGGAAAAATTAGATGCGCTCCAAAACACAATTCTATTCCTGTGCTTGCCAATTTAGACTATTTTCAACGTAAAATCCTAAGAATTTGGTTGATTGAACTTGCATAGATTTTCGTTTTACTTTCAACAATAAGCTCTCGCTAATATTAATGATGCCAGGTGTGAAATTAATGAAACAGGTCTTAAATAAATTGAGATGTAGCTTATACCTACAGTACCAGTTCTGAAATTTGGACAGCATTTCTTCGCACTGCTGCTCTGGAATTCGCATAGGAAAGATAACTGGTATCATCCGCATATAAAACTATATTATTCAACGATGACAGCCGTGTTAGATCATTTAGAAATAATGGACCGATTATAGACCCTCGTGGCACAGCATGGGCTAATTTTGATTCCGTCGACGTGATACTTTGAAACTCAACAATTTCAGTACGGTCTTGCAAATACGACTTTATCCATTTCCAGGTTCGTCCGTGAATACCATTCTTTTAGTATATCTGAGCTAATGTTATCTAATCCCAATAACTTTTGAAGTTCTTGAATTATATTAACAATCTCTCTGGAGGAAACGCTTTCGATATAAATGGAATTAGGACTATAATTTAAAGATGCTGTGAGATTTGTCTTATCTCGGACATGGAAGGGTAATCTATTTGCCTGAGCGAAATGTGTTTGCAGTATCACCTTTCTTAAGACATCGTATCCATAGCGCATTTGTCTCTCCTGAATGTTTATTGGATGATACGTTTCCATTAATAATATTCCATGCAGCTTTAGTTCTGTTAGCAGCAGCATGATACTTACTGTTGCAATGTAACTGTCGGGATTCTCGCCCAACCGTGACTATCATACCCAACCAATCAATGACAGGCTCCACCCACCGCCGACATAAAAGCCTGCTGCTTCCGTCGTACTCCGCAGTTGATTTTTGCCTCTGGGATGGTTCACATACTGAGTTACCGCGGTCAACTGCTTCCCGCTCAGTTAGTTTCGCCTCTGGCGTGGTTTAGACGTTGAGTTACCGTGCTAACTGTTGCTTACCAACTTTTCTTCTCCTGAAGAAGCCCCGTACGATTGTGGGCGAAACGTCGAGTTTTTATTTTAACTATAACGACATAACAGGGTTAAAACCTGGAACACGTCTAGTTTCAAGAGCTAAGGTCTGTTAGAAAGCAACAACATTTAAAAAACGGGCCTGCTAGGAATCCGAAGTTTGGACGAGAGTGAACAGAGAAGGATGAGGATGTTCACGAAAGGACTATCCAGGAAAGGACGAAAATGCCCAAGAAAGGACGAGAATGTCTACGAAAGTATGGGGATTTTCCAGGAAAAGACAACGATGTCCCGGAAAAGACGAGGATGTCCAGAAAATGAGAGAATCACCGAGTGTAATGCAATATCTTGGAATTATAATTATTACTGCAGTTAATTATTACTACATGTTACTTATGGTCTGGGTAGTTTCTATACGTATATATATGTCATTGAATTGATTGCTAAATTATATTCATCCTGCCCAGTATTTTAAGTATACCTGCAGTAACTCGCTGCATTTTTTGTTCGATGATTTGAAAAGACCGAAAATATTTATTGCTATATATCTTTTGTGTTAAACTAATGATCTGCAATGCCATGCTACAAAAGGAAATATACAGTTATTGAAAGTAGGGTCAGTTTCAATCTATAACTTGTACTATAGAGCTCGGGATAGATTCGTTGCTGAACATAAAGTTCTGCTTTATTTTCCAAGTGCTTAACTCTACGTAATTAGCAAAAGTTATGTTTTTTGTAATTGTACATATTCACATACTAATATGCTTTAAGTACGTGCGTGTATTTCAGATTTCATAACATTCATTAAAAAAGATGCCTAATCTAGTTGTCATATCATTGTTATTAACATAACTGTTCCTTATATATCTAAAATATTTCCAAAGTATACAAATATTAGATACGACGTTTTGTGTAGGATGACTGATTTACGTCGTCTCCAGTTATATGTATGCATCTTTAAGGCCAACAAAGTTTTATACATGGTATTTAAGATATGTAAATTATTTTATGATATTTTATTTTTACTATTATATTAATAAATCACGTCAGTATCCAGTACGTATTTTTTATTATTTAAATATAAATATGGCAAGGTGGCCTGTACACCGCAAGTTTTCATTTAAATTTTTCTAGAAAGGATCTATTGTCCTAATTTCTGGATTACAGCGCTGATCTAAATCGAAGTTTCCAATCTTTTCAAACATCTCTTCAGAAATCGTCTTCTTAATCCAACCCATTGCCGCTTGTGCTTGCAATGTTCTTATAGAAGATTGACCCTTATTGTCAACGGCTAATAGTACTTTTTTAAAGACTTTCTTGTCTAGGTTGTTTTCAAGCCATTCTACAACCTTAAACCACCCTTGAAGCTCCCGTTTCGCGAACTTGTGCAATATTGTTCCCCCTCTTTGATCTTTGTCTAACATTAATTCTTCGAATTCGGCGACTGTAAAATTTTTTATACACCATTGCAGCAGTTGCAATAATTCATCCGTTTGTTTCGAATAAGCCATCAAATGTAAAATACTCTGACAGTCATGATTTTTTGCTACTAGTAGTTCTTTGAAATCTTGCCATTCTAATATTGTTTTAGTAGAATTTAATGCCTCTTCTAATAACTTAGCTGTGGATTCGTTTTTGTTGAGCCATTTAGCCATATGAAGAAATGTGTTTAGATACTTATCTCTGGTAAGCACAAGTTTTGCAAAATCTTCTTTGGTAAATCGCATTAGTTTTCCCCATTCCCAGACTTTCATTAGTAGATTCATATCTCTGTTACGCATCGCATAATGGAGTACTGTATCGTTATGATCTTCTGTTGTTCCAACTGCAAAGACTGATCTTTTAAAACGCGTGGTAACTGCTACATCTTTGTCCCAATCCCATAAATTAATAAACACTTCCAAATATGCGTCCTCTACTATTACCTGATATAAAGTGTGGTCACAAGTATCATCGCTTCTCATTACTATTTCTATCTCCGATATGGTCAGATTTTGTTTACACCAATTTAGCAGTTCCACGATTAGTGCTTTCTCACGCCCCCACTTTGAATTCCACGCATACTCTCCAAGCAATTGTTTTCTCAAAATAACATTCTTTGTTTCCTTTAGTGATAGATTCTCTTGGCACCATTTGAATACTCTCTCTAGTGATTGTCCTTTCCACATGAAAACCATTGACATCGCTTTCTCGTATCTGCTTCTCGCATGTAAGAAATTATCTAACATATTTCCATTTAGCTTTTCGCTGCCCCAACTGCGTATCGTGTCTAAAACTCCTGTATGTTGATTAATTGATGCATGGTGCCAGAGTATTTCCAATTGATTCACGTTGGTCATTAGTATGTCACTTATCTCTTGAAGAGTAAACACGTCTTGCATCAAATCTAATAGTTTTTGTAGCAACACGACGCCTTTAAGTTTAGTAATCAATTGTAGTGAATTAATGTCGAACCCTGTTTTTTCTAACATTATATGCCTAAGTTCGGTTTTATTTAAACGCATTTTTTTGAAGTAGGTCCACAATTTTTCCATTATTTCAATTTGGCCTCTTTGTATTACCAGGTGCCAAATATTTTCACCAGATGTGTTACTAATAAGAAGCATTTGTTTAATTTCGTTTGTGGTTAAATGCATTTCCTGGGCGATCATTCATAAGTTATCGAATGTGTGTGGGCTAGCGTGACTTGACGCTTTCAACCAGGAATTTTCGCGCCTTGTATTCAAAGAAAAGAAGAGCTCTTTTAATTCCTCAAGGTTGAGTTGTAATTCGCTTGCAAATACCCATACCTTATTTAACATATGTTCATGTTCCATTATGCCCTGGCAGACAGTTTCATCCCTATCATTCTTGTTTAGTAGTATACGCTTCAGTTCTTGATGACTCAAATGTATTTCTTTTCCAAGTTGCCATATTCCTTCTAATTTACTTATACTTCCAGAAATCGCTGCTTGCTGGAATATTGTTTCACCATTTTTGCCTTTTCTACAAAATATTTGCTTCAAATCGGATAAGCTTACTTGAATTTCCTTTGCCCATTCCATCAACTTCTGTGACGCACATAAAAGCTGGTTTTCGTTAGCAGCCTCATAATGCCACATACTTTGTCCTTGGTTGTCGATCTGTAGCAGTATTTCTCTTATATACTCTGGCTCTAAATTTATTTGTTTGGCTCTGAACCAAAGTTTTTCTATTATCTCGAAATTTGCACTACTTACTGCGTGGTGCCATACAGTTTTAAAAGACATATCCTTATGGCAAAATATTTTTTTAAGCTCAGAAGAATGCAACACCTTCGCGGCCCAGTCATATAACTTGTCAAATACATCGGCATGTCCCTGTTTTGCGATTTCATGCCACACACTGATTGACATTTCATCTTTTGCCAGAAAGAGACGAATAAAGTGTGATGATGAGTTAAGTCGTGCTTCAATGGCCCATAACCGTAATATGTCCAACATATCTAAAAAACCATCGCTTGCAGCTTGATACAGTGCAGTACGTCTTCGGTGGCTACTTCGATTATAATTTGTTCGATCTAATAGTAACTCTGCTAAGGTTTTTGTATATTTTCCCATCTTTAAACAATTTAGCAAAAATTTTACAATCAAGCTGTTCCTTTCTTCCACTGCTATGTACAAAATGTTACTTTCTTGCCATCTCAAACTATTCGTTTCCCATAATTCGTTGATTTGGTCGCCATATTCTGTCAAGATAGCTTGTTGAAAAGGATTAATGAGTTTTGATATTAGTCCGTCAAAGAAAATTCTTATATTTTGAAGATTTCCTCGTAGTAATATTTCCTTTAGCAAAAAGTTTTGAATGTATGTTGAGCTAGAATTTGGATTAAGCAATTGATTAACAAAAAAATCTGCTACGTAATATTCTGCGAAAGTTTGATGAGCGAAATATACTTTAGACCCAATGTATTGTACTATACCTATTCTACTGATTTGGTCGTGCGGAAGGAAATGCATTTTCTTGGTTTTTAGCAAGGATTCCTGTTGTTGAGGAAATAAGATTCCCAAGGCCAACTGTTGATGTAATTTTCTTAAATTTTCACCTTTCAAAATACGTAAGAGGTCTTTTGCTGCGACGGTAACGTTAGGAGGCCTTCCTTTCTCCTTTACATAAATTTGATATTTGCAGCGTAAAAATCGTGTGTACGTGTCAACTATATCTAATTGATTCGGTAAGTTGGATATTACATCCGTTTTTGAGGAATAATAATCGCTAAATTCTTGTAAAAATGCCTCTGCTAACAATCTTGTTTGTAGTGGAATACCTGTCGCAAAGAAAGGAAGACTGTTAAAAAACTAGTTCCTAACCGGGGGTTGTAATGATAGGTCCCTTTGCAAACCCACGTCAAAAATATATTTAACTAATTCACACAGGTTACGGAAGTGAAAAATTCTTGGAACATTGAACACGCATAAATACAAACTCATTTTAGAAATCAAGGGATAATTGAACATTATGTAAATTATTCATATTACTAATATACGAGGGACCAACGATTATTAATATCAGTCTCTCGCGTGCCTCTGTGTTTTGGGATATGGAAATAATGTTTAAGAATGGTGGGTATGGCAGATAAAAACTTTCATAGATTAGTTCGAATATCTGTAGGAAAATAAGACTACAAAAAGTTTGGAAAGGGAGGTCAAACTTCATGATACCGAGCACGGCTTGCCTTGTCTTTAGATACAGTATAGTTCGTTTTTCCTTTTTGTGATCCTGCTTTAATCAGTATTAATTGTTTTATTTTTTGTGGTTTAAGGTCGTTAATAGGAGAGACAAAATTTTTTTTTTTCATTTTCTTTTTTCTACATTTTGTTGCTACATTTCGCTAATTTTTTGCCAATTGTTTCAAGCTACCCTATCATCCTATTTTTATTTCTTTTTTTTTTTCGTTTTTATTTGATTTAATATTCAGTTTTTTAAATTAAAACAAAAATATTTACTTTTGTTCTAATATTAAAAAAAGGATTCTTAAACAAAATTTGAAATATTAAATAAAATAAAGCAAATAAAAACAACCAAGGGAAGATAAGCTTGAAGAAGTTAACAAAAGAATTTACGAAACATAGCAAGGAAGTAAATATAGTCTTTTGGTAACGATCTTAAACCCAAAAGAAAACAATTAATATTCAAGTAATGAAATGCAGTAGTTAAAATAATAATGTATTACCACTGACAACACCACATAAACAAGTACTTCAATCGGTAATACCTGCGAACACTTTTCCTTTGTCATTCATAGATCCAGATAACTTATCCAGTAAGGCTCTGGCATACAATCTCATACGAGATTCGTTCTTCGTAACAATTTCTGCCTTTTTTCTCCAGAATCTGACGAGGAAATTAATCTGATCTTCTTGGGAAAATGGCGTTAAGCGATACAGGAGCTGCTCTAATTCTGAGGTTAAATAAGACTGCAAATGAGGTCTCGTACTTATCCAAATCTGCTCAACCGAGGTGTTCCTTAACGCGACTAGTAGCTTAGTTACAACAGTTTCATATAGTGGACATATTTCATCGAAACCGTCAAACATTAGTATTACCCTTTTTGTGCTTAGTAATTGTTTGAACACAGCTGTTTCGAAAGGTGAAGAGAGTTTTAACAATTCTTCAACTATGAATTCGATTGTTTCCTTTTGTTCATTACTTTGTTTCTCGAGTTCTTCCGTGTATATGTTTAAATTAAGAAGACAAACCCAGTACGTCGGATAGATCGCTTTAATTTTCTTAGAGAGATGTGCCAAAATAGTTGTTTTACCCATACCTGCTGAATCAGAAATTATCATTATTCTTTGACGTTGCGCTTGCTCTAATAAATCTTCAACGTTTTCTGATGAGAAATTACGTTGATTTTTCACAGAAATATATTTATTCAAATTTTGCGTACTGCCTCGTGATTCTTTCCAAATTAACTGACCAGATCTTTCTTTTGAAAGCCAATGAATTCTACTTTCGGGATATTCTTTACAAAGCTTGCGGAATTCTGTTTTTGAATAAGCAAGATGATCGGAGATTAATCCGTCCTCTTTATCTTCAATTATTCTATCTTCTATAACTAATTGACTAATAAATGTTCGCTTTATGTAATAACTTTCATCGAAACCGAAAGGCATCTGTAAAGGTTCACCTATTTTAATACTTTCATTTTCAAGTAACATCTCCAGAGGCGTAGATTCAGTGATGGGTGTATCTGCTATGGCAAGTTCTTGCAGTGTTACGTTATGCCCTTGAAAGTCGATAGACTTTTGTTGAATGAAGGTTCGCGTGTCATCGCCTAAATCTTTCCACTTATAGTACTTATTAACAGTAAGAACTTTCTTAAAATTTACGTCACATGGGGGTTCTTTCATGATGAGCATAATCCGTCCGTTTTCTAAGAAGTCATTAATAGTTGGCCATAAATTTTGATAATTGGAACCGTGATCCAACGAGCAGTCAACAATAAGCATAGGTTTAATAAGTAATCGATGCATACTGTATATTTCTTGGGCCTGTCGTCTATTCTTCAAATGGTTTGAGGTAGCAAATATATAATTGCTTTTAACATCTATCAAGCTGTGTTTACTAATCAATGTTTGGTAGAGATCGGATTTGGCCAAATTCGGCGAATTAGAAACAATAACTGTAACGGTGCATGGGTGAAACATATCGAAATCACACAAGTGTTTCTTTAGCCAAATTTTCGATTGCTGTATCTTATCTAACTCACCAAGTAAATCGTTTAAGAATTGTACTTTACGCTCACATCCTATACGTGTATATTCGTCGATAAAGACCATGAAGTGTTTTTGAATGTGGTTTTCGTAGAATGCAAATAGCTCAGGTAGGTGCTTTTTCATTTCTAGCATTCGCTTCCCGTAACATACTAATAGAATAGGGACACAAACAATTAATTCGGACTGCCAATCGTTTATGTTTATAGGGTTATTGATGATATCTCGAATAATTGGGTCTAGGGCCTCTAAACGGCTATGATATATATCAATAATTTCCATAAAAGCGCGTTCAGCCAAATTGTCGCACGATGTATAAGGTTTGGAGTTATTTCTGTATACAGTTTGAATAGCCAAATGCGCTAGTCCCTTCGCTAGTAAGTGTAATGCACGACCGCGATCATGAGCGTCAATATATAAATAGCCGGTTTTGCTATTAGCTATTATGGCAGGATGCCGACTATTTTGATCAGAAACTGCGTTAGTATTAAAACAAAAAATTATTTGGACGAACTGGGCATGCTCCAAGACTTTCATTATTGTTGATGTTTCGGCAATATTATCCAAGTGCTCAAATAATTCTTTCATAACGGAAACATGATTTTCACTTGGTTCTTGAAGAATACCCTCATGGTATACTTTAGATTTGGATAGTAAGAACATTATATGCGCATTGTGTTGTTTCTTAAAATATTTTAGTTTTATTAGTTTCAATTCTTCTTTTTCTTGAACGTTTAATACTTCGTAAGTAAGTACCAGATCTTCATTCTGCGCACATATAAAGCCCTTAGATTGTAAGAGGACAAACGCATCGAACTGGCGTGCTTCTAGGGCGGTGATTAAAGCCGATTGGTTATTTTGATTGCAAACTTTCTTTAAGCGGGGATGGTGTTCAGTGAAACATACAATTCTGTCTTTATCATCTTCTCGTAGAGCTTGGTGGAATTGAGCTACTTCTTCCGAAAACTTCTTCAAAGCGACGGCTTGTTCCAGTCCTTCCAAAGTGCTTGGGTTATATTCACTTGGGTAGAATGAATCTGCTTGCAGCAGTGCTAATACGTTATCGTAACGTTGGCCGTTCCATGCCAGATCTATTAGCCTTAATTGCTGTCCTCGCACCTTACGACGCCGATTTATGTCGATGCCACATTCGATTAAAAATTTTAAAGTGCTTGCTTTTCCTCTCTCCGCTATAATGGTTAATGGCGTTTCATCGACATCACTCAGATTTAACAATTGTTTCTGTTCTTCAGAGAGAACATTCTTATTCTCCAGTACAATGGGCAGATCAAGAAGGGCAGAGATGGTTTGTGGGCTAGCATTTTCGGCTGCAATCTCTAGGACATTGCGCCCATCTTGATTCCTTTCCAGTAAATTCCAGGTGAATAACATTAAGAACCTTAATGAGAGAGAATCATCGTTTTTGGCGGCGTAATCGATTAGACGCCACGTGTCGAATTCTCGTTTGACGTCTAAAGTGGTATTTAGCAAAGTTTTACTAAATGAACCGCCTATACCATTTCGTAGTGCTTGAAAAATTAGTGAAAAGTCAAAATTACCGGGCGTTATAAATTTTTCTTCTCTGAATGATGTTTTGCTATTAGTATCCAATAAACAAAATTTATGTTCGTTCGTCTGTCGGAAGAAAATTAAATATTCAGAACATTGTGCCGACTCCCATTGAATGACTATAGGTTTTAAATGGTCGAAACAAACTAATTCCGATGATAAGTGCTCAACAACCAGTTTCAACGGTCCCTCAATCACATTTATCACAATGACAAACCAGTGCGTTGCTTGATTAAAAGTGTCATAAAACATCTCCTGTTTTATAAAATGCATTGCAGTTTGAATTGTCCTAACATTCACTTTGAGCATCTTAAAATACTTATTTTCTCTTTGTTTTCTTAACATAGACCATATCTGTTCATCGTTATTCCTGTTGTCGATAAAAATTTCCTTTAGATATAACGCAGTATTTAGAACTTGCTGTCCCATATTTGCAAGCTTTTGCAATAGCAGCAAATCCTTTAATATGAAATTAGCTATGGTATTGAGTACTCCATTGGTCGATTTGTCTTTCTGAAAAATAAACCAAAACCACTTTTATTAATTTGTCTTAATTGGAAAGTGAGTATTTAAGCTGTTTATTGTTGTATTCTTAAAATTATATATGTTGGGCCAAAAGTACAAAATTCTTCAATAACAGGTTTACTAGCCAAAAAAATAATTTCAAAGTAGATTCATCATGGCATTGATGGAATGATTCACGGCAAACGCAACACAAGGAAAGACAAAAATGCACTACACACGGACACCGGCGTCATCAGCGTGGTTCCGAGAGTGTTTTAACTCTACCTTGTGTCGATGTTGCCTCTGTGGTATACCTAAACCCAACCGTTTCCGAAATATTTGGGAAAAAAGGTTTTTTACAAAACTAACCTATAGAACTAGGAGCATTTGTAAATAGAGAGCAAAGAAGGCCATTTCTAACAAATGATTTTGTTCCATTGACGTTGGTTTAAATGTATATTTCTTAGTCTTTGAATTACTAATGCGATTTGACTACAAATTCAAACAAGTATTTGTTTCTGTCAGGCACAATTCAGTTAGTGAAGCGTGAAAAGTTTCGAAGTGTGTAAAAACATGCTACCTATTGTTGCAGTTTTGGAGTCCTTGTTAAATTCTGACGCAAAAAAATAAGATACGGTGTCTGGAGATTTTTTTTCGAAAACCCAAATTAGGTAACAATTGATTTAATACACACGCGTTTATGTGCTCCAAATCGGCAACGAGATGCATGTCTTTTTTAGTGAAAAGCTCTATATCCTACTTAATTTCGAATATTTGGCAAAATTCTAGACAAAAATCGTTATATTGCAGTTACTGCCATATAAAGTGACAACTGATTCTCTTCGATTGAAAAAGGTTTTTATTTAATTGGCATCCAGTAGTATAGCTGCAAAGATCTACAGCAGTCGTTTATAAAGACATTCTCCCAGAATAAGTTGTACTGGCAACTAATAGTTCTTCTTGGTGGATACAATTATCATTGTTAATACTAAGATTCCAGGAGATGATAGATGCGATTTCGTAGAAACATTGTAGCCAATAGTCCTCAGAACGCCTTTAGCAGCTACAGAGGACAGGAAAACACCTTTACGTGCGAGAATATCTACCGAAACAGCTATTATTAAATGTCATCATGCCAAAAATGGTTTCAGTTGCATATTCGATTCTGTTATTACAACAGATTGACAAAGTAGATATTGGTAGTAGTTGAGTTGAGAAGAAGTACGGCTGTACTTGTTAGATTCATGGAGGATGGATATTGGGTAACCTAGCTAGTTTTATAAAATAATCACTCAATCGTTCAGATTTTGAGCTTTCTTTTTTTTATTCTACAAAAGTGTCAGATATAAATTTCGTATACGGTGGATGCAGGAGAAACATGTATATATGATGCTACTTAAAATGACGTTTCTGTTGTTTAAATTTGGCAAAGCGTGATGTTTATTACTAAAAACCCTGTGCGCTTCGAAGACGTTTAATAGAACATCTAAACAGAGTGAAGTATGCAATCTAATCTTGTAAAAAAATATGCTAAAATGTATTTGCAATCCAGATCTTTTGAATGAAATCGATACATCGAAATTTTTTAGTAATAGACATATGAAACCCATATATTTTTTTTAGATGAAGAAACTAAAAGTATAACAATACTGGAGGTTCTCCTTAAAACAACAAAGTAGGTTCTCGGTTCACTACTTACCGATCGCCTTGTACAGCCTGTAATATTTTGCCTACTGTACATTAGGTCATAATTGAGCAAGAAAGTTAATATAAACAATTATAGAAAACCCTAAGAATGTCAAGTTTGTAGAGATTAGCGCAATATTGTTAGGAATTTCAAAGCACATATAAGCTTGTGTAGTTAGTTACCAAACCTTAATAATTTTGAAACTTTTAATTTTAGGACAATAGTATCTTGGTGTTTTTTGGCTCTGGATTAACACAAGTGTGGGTACTACGAAACCTATGAAACAGCTTGCGTGTTTCATGAGAATCGTAGACCGTATAACCAATCGAATATCATAACAAGAAAAAAGCCGGTTTAAAGAATCTTCGTTTACAAAATATCCTTCGAAAAACAAAAGCAAAAGCAGGATTTTAACAAAAAAACTTATTTGTGAAGTTTCATGCTTAATTTGCTAACAAAGCATGCATTTTGGTCAGAGAGAAATGTTATAAACAAATTTCCCGAAGAGCTTCTATACTATATCGAAAAGATGTATGGTGTTTCATTAAAACATAAAATAGCAAGAATTAAGCTTGACAACGACTTGAAAACTCCAATGCACCGGAATACCTATTTCAATAAACTTTAAAACACAAATTTTGCATGTAAGGTGTTTAAGAAGTCGAATGCTAAAGAAACGTCATTTCGCAAAAATGTTAAATAGTGGCAGTTATCTTAAAAATTAAACCAAGTAAGATAAATAGAGCATCTTAAAGAAAGTCGACATGAAGTAAAAAGAGCGACATTAAACATACATAATATACAGGTGTTACCATGTGCAGAGTAAACTTAGCATGCCCACGTAATGAGGACAATAGGTCGAAAATGCAACATACCTCAAAATCAACTAGCTTTAGACATAGAGAAACCTTTCCATAATTAACCTAAGATGTCGTCGTAAATTAACAAATTAATATACTTACAGATATTCCATTTACAATAGCGCCGAAAATGTCACTAAACGAAAAAGATCCTTAGCACGTTGTTAGAGATGGTATATGATCAAGAGGTTCTTTGATTATGGTCCGAGGGGTTTTAGGCGTTACACCATGTATACTAATATACAAATCTGGAGTTCTTTATAATAGCAACACTGAAGGTGCTGTGGAAGAATCTCGGTCTATTGCCCCACCCATTAGAACAATTAGAACAGATTTTTTGTCATAAACTACTTCCGATCAAAACAAAAAATCAGAATATCTGTATAGTTTTTAATTATATAACAAACATAGTTTTGTCGTAATAGCCGGTATAAAGAGCTTTTCAATATACAAATATGCATCACTAAGAGTTTTTTTTTTAATTTCTATGATTTGTTCTTCACCATGTATTAATCACTATTGTCAGGATATCCTGCACACAAACCTACGCATACTAATAAGAATGAAGCAGAATTTCGACACTAGTTGCCAAATTGTGGTTACCCAAAACGTTACCCAAAACCACAGAATAAAAGTATACAGTATTGGTCAATATTACACTGAAAGCCCGGATATCCGGATATGTATCTCCGGTGCGAGTTGGACGAAATTACGAAGGTATCTATCATTCAAGTATGTGTCTATACTTGAAAATTGATAACATTCTCACGTTTCCGCCCGTCATACAAAAGATGCATATCGAATTCCGTGCTCCGATTATAGCGACTATGAAACATATCCCTGAAAGAGATATCGCTAAATGCGAGGCAGCTTTAACGTTAGTATATGTCAGAAATATTTGACTATACCGGGTGATTGACAAGAAAAGCGCCAAATCATAGCTTCATTATTTGCTATCCGATTTTATGAACAAAATAACAGATAAATACTATCAATTGATGCAATCAAAGTATTATTAAGAACAAAATGTTTCGACAGTATAACAAGTAGAGTTCTGAAATTGAGAACCCAAGAGTACTTTATAGAAACAAGAGAAAATACAAAACGTATTTGCAAGAATTGCTTAAATTGTCCGCCGTCTTGCTCAAGACATAGTTGATATTCTGATACTTCGCAGCAAACATTATTAATTCTTTGCTTGGAGGAGTTAAATAAACCCGACCTTGAAAAAGCCTGATAACTAAAGTTCGCCTGTTTCCGCGCGCTGCACAAAATTAGCAGAGACTATACGGACTCATGTTTATTCGTCTCATGAGAATCGACTCGAGTTGCCTAGAGTCGAGAGTCGACAAAACACGAGTCTGTCTAGTCTCTGCTAATTTCCTGAAACGCATGGAAAGTGGCGAACTTTTCATAACCAAAAATCTAGAGACGTATGGTCAGCCGAACCTGGGGACCATTGAACAACACCGTTCATTACTTTCCTTCTTTGAATAAAGGCGCATGTCTGTTCTACTTCGTTGAAATTCAATGTCCATTAATGTCATATGGATTGTGTTATTCCAGGATTTTGCTGCTTGTTGAAGACCATATAAGCTTCTTTTTAGTAAATATACCAAACTTTCCTTTTCTTCAAAACCTGGTGGCTGCTTCATGTAAATTGTTTCTGCCAATTCTCCATTCATAAAAGCAGTTTTCACATCAAGGTGTCGTAAAACAGATTTTTCTTTAGATGCAATTGATAAAAGTGTTCGGTGGGTTGTTTATTTTAACACCGCTGCAAACATTTGATCATAATCGACGCCAAACTTTTGAGAAAAGCCTTGCGCCACGAAGCGTGCTTTAAAACGCTCAACGCTTTCTTCAGCATTTGACTTTATTTTGTAAACCCACTTGCAACCTATAACAGTTTGATTTTTGTAATTTACATAGTACGCAAGTTTCATTTTTCTTTAACGATGCCATTACTTCCTTAATTGCATGAACCCACTCCCTTTTGTTTTCACTTGATAATGCCTCCTTCAAAATTTTGCGGCTTTGTCACTTTATTGCATACTGCATTAATTTCTTCAATTAACCTTTGTGGTGGTATTCCCTTATTCGCACGTTGCGATACTCTCGTCATCTCTATGGGTATTTCCTTATTTTCAAATTTTATAGTGTATCGATCATTGTTAGGTTGAATAATCTGGAAATCATCTAAAGCAATTTCAATTTCACCGGAATCATGAACTGTTCCTATATTGTTTGACAATGGAAAAAGTATCACTTCCACCTTTGTACGCGTTATTACTTTTTTTCTATAAATCGTATATCACGGCTAATAACCAACTTCTTGGTTTTATAGCTATATTTAAATTATTGCTATCCACATGTTTAAATGTTTTGTTACAAGCAATATGACATGTAGCACCAGAATCAACAATCCAATCTTTTGTACATTTTGCAGAAACCATAAACAAATAATTTTCAGTCTGCTCCACCTTATTTACATTTTCGTTCGATACTGTATTTTCTTTTTTACCTTTCTTACTTCTCCATACTTTATATTTCCTTCAATCCTTCTTTAAATGATTTTCTTTTACAAAAAAAACAGATCATTTTTCTTCTCTAATGCTATTCATGTTTCCTTATTGCAGTATTTTGTGTTCGAATATGGCACCACTGATTATCTTCAACTGACAAACCTATCCATGCTCTTGCTTGATTATCTCTTCTTCTCCATTCTGCCATGTCATTTTTATTTGATCCACCAACTAAAGGTTTTCTTTTTCCAACATACTCCATACATTTTCTTTTATCAGCCTTAATTCCATTTTATATTTCCATGTAAAATAGTTATTGTTATTTAATTTTACAATAGAAACCGCGGCTGGTACACGTGTACTGAGTACTGCTTTTTCGTGTCTTTTTTCTTTTTAATTCACTTTATACTTTTTGATTTCGTGTCTATCAATACCATC
>LR736874.1:1794085-1845167 GCA_902654985.2 Oryctes borbonicus
GATAGATTCTCTTGGCACCATTTGAATACTCTCTCTAGTGATTGTCCATTCCACATGAAAACCATTGACATCGCTTTCTCGTATCTGCTTCTCGCATGTAAGAAATTATCTAACATACTTCCATTTAGTTTTTCGCTGCCCCAACTGCGTATTGTGTCTAAAACTCCTGTGTGATCATTAATTGATGCATGGTGCCAGAGTATTTCCAATTGATTCACGTTGGTCATTAGTATGTCACTTATCTCTTGCACAGTAAACACGTCTTGCATCAAATCTAATAGTTTTTGTAGCAACACGACGCCATCAAATTTAGTAATCAATTGTAGTGAATTGACTGACCGTGATTGTTTTAACATCATCTTCTTAAGTTCAGTTTTATTTAAACGTATTTTTTTTAAATAGGTCCATAATTTTTCCATTATTTCAACTTGTCCTCTTTTTATTGCCAGGTACCAAATGTTTTCACCTATTTCGTTACTAATAAGAAGCATTTGCTTAATTTCATTTGTGGTTAAACTCATAGTCTGAGCAATCATCCATAAGTTATCTAATGTGTGTGGGCTAGCGTGCCTTGACGCTTTCAACCATGCATTTTCACGCCTCTTATTCGAAGAAAAGAAGAGCTGTTTCAATTCTGTAGCGTTGAGTTCTAATTCTTTTGCAAATGCCCATACTTTATCTAACATATGTTCATGTTCCATTATATACTGGCAGACAGTTGCATCATCATTATCCTTATTTAGTACCATATCCTTCAGTTCTTGAGGATTCAAACGTATTCCTTTTCCAAGTTCCCATATCCCTTCCAATTTACCTACACTTCCAGAAATCGCTGCTTGCTGGAATATAGTTTCACCATTTACGTCTCTTCTACAAAATATTTGCTTCAAGTCGGATAAGCTTACTTGAATTTCCTTTGCCAATTTCATCAACCTGTGTGACACATACAAATGTTGGTTTTTACCCCTTTTAGCCTTAGCCTCATAATGCCACATACTTTGCCCTTCGTAGTCGAACTGCAGCAGTATTTCTCTTATATACTCTGGCTCTAAATTTATTTGTTTGGCTCTGAACCAAAGTTTTTCCATTATCTCGAAATTTGCGTTACTTACTGCGTGGTGCCATACAGTTTTATGACACATATCCTTATGGCAAAATATTTTTTTAAGCTCAGAAGAATGCAACACCTTCGCGGCCCAGTCATATAACTTGTCAAATACATCGGCATGCCCCTGTTTTGCGATTTCGTGCCAGACACTGATTGACGATTCATCTTTTGGTACGAAGAGGCGAATAAATTGTGATGATGAGTTAAGTTGCGCTTCAGTAGCCCATAACCATAACATATCCAACATATCCAAAAAGCCATCGCTTGCAGCTTGATACAGTACAGTACGTCTTCGGTCGCTACGATTATAATTTGTTCCATCTAATAGTAACTCTGCTAAGGTTTTTGTATATTTTCCCATCTTTAAACAATTTAGCAAAAATTTTACAATCAAGCTGTTCCTTTCTTCCACTGCTATGTACAAAATGTTCCTTTGTTGCCATCTCAAACTATTCGTTTCCCATAATTCGTTGATTTGGTCGCCATATTCTGTCAAGATAGCTTGTTGAAAAGGATTAATGAGTTTTGATATTAGTCCGTCAAAGAAAATTCTTATATTTTGAAGATTTCCTCATAGTAATATTTCCTTTAGCAAAAAGTTTTGGATGTATGTTGAGCTAGAATTTGGATTAAGCAATTGATTAACAAAAAAATCTGCTACGTAATATTCTGCGAAAGTTTGATGAGCGAAATATACTTTAGACCCAATGTATTGTACTATACCTATTCTACTGATTTGGTCGTGCGGAAGGAAATGCATTTTCTTGGTTTTTAGCAAGGATTCCTGTTGAGGAAATAAGATTTCCAAGGCCAACTGTTGATGTAATTTTCTTAAATTTTCACCTTTCAAAATACGTAAGAGGTCTTTTGCTGCGACGGTAACGTTAGGAGGCCTTCCTTTCTCCTTTACATAAATTTGATATTTGCTGCGTAAAAATCGTGTGTACGTGTCAACTATATCTAATTGATTCGGTAAGTTGGATATTACATCCGTTTTTGAGGAATAATAATCGCTAAATTCTTGTAAAAATGCCTCTGCTAACAATCTTGTTTGTAGTGGAATACCTGTCGCAAAGAAAGGAAGACTGTTAAAAAACTAGTTCCTAACCGGGGGTTGTAATGATAGGTCCCTTTGCAAACCCACGTCAAAAATATATTTAACTAATTCACACAGGTTACGGAAGTGAAAAATTCTTGGAACATTGAACACGCATAAATACAAACTCATTTTAGAAATCAAGGGATAATTGAACATTATGTAAATTATTCATATTACTAATATACGAGAGACCAACGATTATTAATATCAGTCTCTCGCGTGCCTCTGTGTTTTGGGATATGGAAATAATGTTTAAGAATGGTGGGTATGGCAGATAAAAACTTTCATAGATTAGTTCGAATATCTGTAGGAAAATAAGACTACAAAAAGTTTGGAAAGGGAGGTCAAACTTCATGATACCGAGCACGGCTTGCCTTGTCTTTAGATACAGTATAGTTCGTTTTTCCTTTTTGTGATCCTGCTTTAATCAGTATTAATTGTTTTATTTTTTGTGGTTTAAGGTCGTTAATAAGAGAGACAATTTTTTTTCTTTCATTTTCTTTTTTCTACATTTTGTTGCTACATTTCGCTAATTTTTTGCCAATTGTTTCAAGCTACCCTATCATCCTATTTTTATTTCTTTTTTATTTCGTTTTTATTTGATTTAATATTCAGTTTTTTAAATTAAAACAAAAATATTTACTTTTGTTCTAATATTAAAAAAAGGATTCTTAAACAAAATTTGAAATATTAAATAAAATAAAGCAAATAAAAACAACCAGAGGAAGATAAGCTTAAAGAAGTTAACAAAAAAATTTACGAAACATAGCAAGGAAGTAAATATAGTCTTTTGGTAACGATCTTAAACCCAAAAGAAAACAATTAATATTCAAGTAATGAAATGCAGTAGTTAAAATAATAATGTATTACCACTGACAACACCACATAAACAAGTACTTCAATCGGTAATACCTGCGAACACTTTTCCTTTGTCATTCATAGATCCAGATAACTTATCCAGTAAGGCTCTGGCATACAATCTCATACGAGATTCGTTCTTCGTAACAATTTCTGCCTTTTTTCTCCAGAATCTGACGAGGAAATTAATCTGATCTTCTTGGGAAAATGGCGTTAAGCGATACAGGAGCTGCTCTAATTCTGAGGTTAAATAAGACTGCAAATGAGGTCTCGTACTTATCCAAATCTGCTCAACCGAGGTGTTCTTTAACGCGACTAGTAGCTTAGTTACAACAGTTTCATATAGTGGACATATTTCATCGAAACCGTCAAACATTAGTATTACCCTTTTTGTGCTTAGTAATTGTTTGAACACAGCTGTTTCGAAAGGTGAAGAGAGTTTTAACAATTCTTCAACTATGAATTCAATTGTTTCCTTTTGTTCATTACTTTGTTTCTCGAGTTCTTCCGTGTATATGTTTAAATTAAGAAGACAAACCCAGTACGTCGGATAGATCGCTTTAATTTTCTTAGAGAGATGTGCCAAAATAGTTGTTTTACCCATACCTGCTGAATCAGAAATTATCATTATTCTTTGACGTTGCGCTTGCTCTAATAAATCTTCAACGTTTTCTGATGAGAAATTACGTTGATTTTTCACAGAAATATATTTATTCAAATTTTGCGTACTGCCTCGTGATTCTTTCCAAATTAACTGACCAGATCTTTCTTTTGAAAGCCAATGAATTCTACTTTCGGGATATTCTTTACAAAGCTTGCGGAATTCTGTTTTTGAATAAGCAAGATGATCGGAGATTAATCCGTCCTCTTTATCTTCAATTATTCTATCTTCTATAACTAATTGACTAATAAATGTTCGCTTTATGTAATAACTTTCATCGAAATCGAAAGGCATCTGTAAAGGTTCACCTATTTTAATACTTTCATTTTCAAGTAACATCTCCAGAGGCGTAGATTCAGTGATGGGTGTATCTGCTATGGCAAGTTCTTGCAGTGTTACGTTATGCCCTTCAAAGTCGATAGACTTTTGTTGAATGAAGGTTCGCGTGTCATCGCCTAAATCTTTCCACTAATAGTACTTATTAACAGTAAGAACTTTCTTAAAACTTACGTCACATGGGGATTCCTTCATGATGAGCATAATCCGTCCGTATTCTAAGAAGTCATTAATAGTTGGCCATAAATTTTGATAATTGGAACCGTGATCCAACGAGCAGTCAACAATAAGCATAGGTTTAATAGGTAATCGATGCATACTGTATATTTCTTGGGCCTGTCGTCTATTCTTCAAATGGTTTGAGGTAGCAAATATATAATTGCTTTTAACATCTATCAAGCTGTGTTTACTAATCAATGTTTGGTAGAGATCGGATTTGGCCAAATTCGGCGAATTAGAAACAATAACTGTAACGGTGCATGGGTGAAACATATCGAAATCACACAAGTGTTTCTTTAGCCAAATTTTCGATTGCTGTATCTTATCTAACTCACCAAGTAAATCGTTTAAGAATTGTACTTTACGCTCACATTCTATACGTGTATATTCGTCGATAAAGACCATGAAGTGTTTTTGAATGTGGTTTTCGTAGAATGCAAATAGCTCAGGTAGGTGCTTTTTCATTTCTAGCATTCGCTTCCCGTAACATACTAATAGAATAGGGACACAAACAATTAATTCGGACTGACAATCGTTTATGTTTATAGGGTTATTGATGATATCTCGAATAATTGGGTCTAGGGCCTCTAAACGGCTATGATATATATCAATAATTTCCATAAAAGCGCGTTCAGCCAAATTGTCGCACGATGTATAAGGTTTGGAGTTATTTCTGTATACAGTTTGAATAGCCAAATGCGCTAGTCCCTTCGCTAGTAAGTGTAATGCACGACCGCGATCGTGAGCTTCAATATATAAATAGCCGGTTTTGCTATTAGCTATTATGGCAGGATGCCGACTATTTTGATCAGAAACTGCGTTAGTATTAAAACAAAAAATTATTTGGACGAACTGGGCATGCTCCAAGACTTTCATTATTGTTGATGTTTCGGCAATATTATCCAAGTGCTCAAATAATTCTTGGATAACGGAAACATGATTTTCACTTGGTTCTTGAAGAATACCCTCATGGTATACTTTAGATTTGGATAGTAAGAACATTATATGCGCATTGTGTTGTTTCTTAAAATATTTTAGTTTTATTAGTTTCAATTCTTCTTTTTCTTGAACGTTTAATACTTCGTAAGTAAGTACCAGATCTTCATTCTGCGCACATATAAAGCCCTTAGATTGTAAGAGGACAAGCGCTTCGAACTGGCGTGCTTCTAGGGCGGTGATTAAAGCCGATTGGTTATTTTGATTGCAAACTTTCTTTAAGCGGGGATGGTGTTCAGTGAAACATACAATTCTGTCTTTATCATCTTCTCGTAGAGCTTGGTGGAATTGAGCTACTTCTTCCGAAAACTTCTTCAAAGCGACGGCTTGTTCCAGTCCTTCCAAAGTGCTTGGGTTATATTCACTTGGGTAGAATGAATCTGCTTGCAGCAGTGCTAATACGTTATCGTAACGTTGGCCGTTCCATGCCAGATCTATTAGCCTTAATTGCTGTCCTCGCACCTTACGACGGCGATTTATGTCGATGCCACATTCGATTAAAAATTTTAAAGTGCTTGCTTTTCCTCTCTCCGCTATAATGGTTAATGGCGTTTCATCGACATCACTCAGATTTAACAATTGTTTCTGTTCTTCAGAGAGAACATTCTTATTCTCCAGTACAATGGGCAGATCAAGAAGGGCAGAGATGGTTTGTGGGCTAGCATTTTCGGCTGCAATCTCTAGGACATTGCGCCCATCTTGATTCCTTTCAAGTAAATTCCAGGTTAAGAACAACATTAAGAACCTTAATGAGAGAGAATCATCGTTTTTGGCGGCGTAATCGATTAGACGCCACGTGTCGAATTCTCGTTTGACGTCTAAAGTGGTATTTAGCAAAGTTTTACTAAATGAACCGCGTATACCATTTCGTAGTGCTTGAAAAATTAGTGAAAAGTCAAAATTACCGTGCGTTATAAATTTTTCTTCTCTGAATGATGTTTTGCTATTAGTATCCAATAAACAAAATTTATGTTCGTTCGTCTGTCGGAAGAAAATTAAATATTCAGAACATTGTGCCGACTCCCATTGAATGACTATAGGTTTTAAATGATCGAAACAAACTAATTCCGATGATAAGTGCTCAACAACCAGTTTCAACGGTCCCTCAATCACATTTATCACAATGATAAACCAGTGCGTTGCTTGGTTAAATGCATTATAAAACGTTTCGTGTTTTATAAAATCTATTGCAATTTGAATTGTCTTAACATTCATTCTCAGAATCTTAAAATACTTATTTCCTCTTTGTTTTCTTAACATAGACCATATCTCTTCATCGCTATCCCTGTTGTCGATAAAAATTTCCTTTAAGTATAACGCAGTATTTAGAACTTGTTGCGTCATATTTGCGTTCTTTTGCAGTAGCAGCAAATCTTTTAAGATGAAATTAACTGTGGTATTAAGTGCTTCATTGGTCGGTTCATCTTTCTGAAAAATAAATTCGTATAAGTCAAAATACTTTACATAGTTTGTCTTAATTGGAAAGCGAGTATTTTAGCTGCTATTGTATTTTTAAATAAAGCATCGTATAAGTAAAGCGCAGCAAGTCGATTGCCCAGCATTAGTGTCACTGTGCTTGGCTAACCGAAATAAACGTGGGCGTAAACAGAATACAGAAAGCAACTTAACGAATATGCTTAGATGGTTGAAAAGAAATCCGACGTATGAGCGAGGCCTTCAACACCTGTATCATAGCGTATGTTGCTACAGTGGTCTCTTTGAGACTCGTCCGTTGCGGCATATGGTATGATATGCGGTCTTTGAATTTGCATAACGGATCTTCCGCAAGACTATTGTTAAAAAGATGGCGTATTCTAGAAAACTCCACATTTTTACGTAGTATAGTATTTAATTTTTCTCTGGTTGAAACACTTTTTTCATCATCTAAAATATGTAGCACTCTTTGTACGTGGTCAACAATTTCACACGATTCCCGTAAGGGCATTGAAGTGTTTTGCAATTTTTTTATTGCGTCGCCTGCTGGAACGTAATTGTCGTTAATAGTTTTTAAATCAACTTGACAATTTTGGAAATGCATTTGTGCATTCTAACCATGTCGTACCACCATCGTGTAAGAATTGGCTACGGCGGTTCCGATATGTCAGGACACTGTGAACGAAATAGCAAATACATTTCGGTGATTTAAGAAAAACTACTCTCGTCTGTGCAATTAGTTGATCCACATCGGGACAACGTTTTCGTATAGTGTCTGCTACAAGGTGTAAAGTATGAAGCAGACATGTCATGTGCAGCAAATTCGGTTGAATAGCTGTAAATAAATGCGAAGCATAACTGCGGCAGCATCGGTATCCATCATTAACACTTCTTTCGGTGAAATTTCAAAGTTGTCTAGTGTTCTAACTAACACATTCTGAACAGCTTCGGCAGTACATCTTTACTGTCCTTTCAAGGTCATTGTCCGTGCTATAATCGATACTACGGATTTTTTTTAATGTCTGTAGTTTCATCTATAGTTACCCACAACCGTTCATTTTTCACTGCGGTTTTCACATAATTCTCAATCTTCTCGGGAACTGACGGCAAATACCTACGTAGCGTTTGCGGACTTGGTAGTTCCCGTTGGATTGTATTTCTTCCAAAACTGACGAAGCATTGTTTGTCCGAGTTTTGCAAACGGCATATTGCGCACACATCGTTAAATCACAAAGAAATTTATATAAGTAAATATATTTAATGGACCAGCTACCACCAATGTGTATACGCGTTTCGCTGTAATTCATTCATTAAGTATATTCATTTATATTAATTGCCCTGGGTGTGCCTAGCCACGAAGTCGAAGTGTGCTACTCTCGCAGATCCTGCGGCAAAGACTGCATAATTTCTGTAGAGATCGATAGAGCAACATAATTCGTCATTTTCAGTAATTAGAGTATCTTTAACTAGATACTCGCATCCAAACATGTTCACATAGAAATTCTTTATAGGGTGTCCTTCCGATTTTTTTTTTAATTTGTGTGTGTAAACTGTTGCTGCAAACTAAACAATTTTCTTTGCCATTATATATTAAATCTGGAAATTGCCATAAATACGTGTTTACTCCATTAGCAAACAGACAACTTGATGCGTTTCTACCCATTTTCAACATTTTTAGTGCTTTGCGTTCAATTCCACACTTATCAACTTCGCATTGCGATATGTATTACATACAGCACGGAGCATAAAAGGCCGGTAAGTGCCGACATATAACGAAGCAGCTCTGCATCCCTGCAACCTCTCGCGGTTAAACACCACTGGAAGGCAAGCGAGAATGTTGCGCTCTACATAGAAGGTACGGGATCCTTTATTTATCCTCCCCAC
The DNA here is from genome assembly GCA_902654985.2 of Oryctes borbonicus. Classification (NCBI taxonomy): domain Eukaryota; kingdom Metazoa; phylum Arthropoda; class Insecta; order Coleoptera; family Scarabaeidae; genus Oryctes; species Oryctes borbonicus. Next base: position 1,802,681 of record LR736874.1, read on the forward strand.
AAGTATGTATACTTATGCCTAAACCCAATTTTTATGCAGAAATAATCTATAGAACTAGGGGCACTTTGACATGGGAAAAAAAGGGATTGCTTGACGATAGGCCATTTCTAACCACGTACTAGGGATTTTGTTTTTCAGTGATGTTTTACTTTTAAATGGGACAAGTTGTACATTTTGTAATCTTTGAATGTAGTAACATTTTGGGAAGGCTACAAATTCAAAGACAAATGTTTTTTTTTCAGTCACACAAAATTGCCGAGTATGAAATATACGGAAAGCCCAATTATTAGTTTGTTTTGAAGTAAACAATAAATGTTTATCTACCAAAAAAAGGCGGCGCGGAAAATAGAAAAAAAAACAGAAAGTGTCAAACACAAAATTTAAATACGTAATCAAAGAAATTAACACATTCACCGTCCTCAACGAGCATGGCGGTTTCACCTGTACGTCGGTGTGGTGCCCACAACACACTTCGCGCATTCTGTGTCCAATAGAATTCAATGATCACTTTAGCAGTAGGACGACACTGGAATTGTATGGGGCATTTAGTAAAATTTCGGCTATTGAAAGAAGCAGGAGTTGTTACGTTTGGTTTTAAAACAACTTTATTTTCAGTTGTGCATCTCTTCAAAGCGTAAGTATCGAATTTATTTATAGATTATTACTTAAATGTTTGAATAAACATAATGTATTGCAATATGCAACTGTTTATTTATACGAACATAGATGACACTAACTATGTGTCGACCGGTTAGATGAATATTTATATATTATTACTCTATTACAGTTTGACATGGGACTAAAAGCTGGGCCATCACGGGAGAATGAACCTCCGATAAAAAAGTTAAATTTGACCAATATCGATATAGAGCCCTAACAGAGGAAGATCTTCGCTCCCTTCTTAAAGAATTAGATCAAGAAGAAAATTCCTTTGTAATTGAAAGTGACGAAGATCCAAGAATATATTCATTTTAGTGATTCTGAGGACGTAGAATCAACGCTTTTAGCACAATATACACCGGCTTGTACTTCGCAGTGGTCAGACCATCAGATGTTTAACACTGATATCCTGTTTATAAATGTTTTAAATATTCTAGTCAATGTAGGGGGAGCGGAGACAATTGATTATTTCAACCTAGTAACAACAGAAGAGTTTTATGATTTTCTTTGTACCAAACCTAATGCAATTACTTTGTAAAAGTGAAAGAAAACTCATTGGAAGAATGTAGCTATTGATAAAACGAAAAGGTTTGTTGGTCTATTGGTTCCAATAATCATATTAGAAAAAAACATTTTTTTTTTAGCCTTTCAACTGTCTTGTTTAACTGTTGCAACATTTGTGAACCGAAATCGTCTTTACTTATATAGAGATCGTTGCATGGAAATCATGTACCCAGATGGAAAAATTACTACCCCTTGTCAATTTTTTTTAGCAGAAAGATAGATAATATTCGTTATCTGGCCAAAAAACTATCTATAGATGAGTTTAGGGTGTTCGGCATAAAGTTGTGCGTCTTTTGTGAACCGAATGGACTGTCCCTTAAACTAATTATATATGCAGGTAGTGCTGATCTCTAATTAACTAGCTCTTAGCACACAGAGAAAGCGATTTTATCCCTCCTTCGGGAAAAAATAGGCCAAGGATTTATTAGATAATAAAACGTATGTCACAGGAACTTTGAGAACGTTAAAGAAAGTGAGTTAGTTGTTCAATTCAATACATTTGTGTAATAAAATTTTCGAATTTAATAATAAAAAGATCGTAGAGAGATTTTACCAACTTCCAGCGAATTTAAAGGACAAAAAAAATTACTACCCAACCTGGAAAAATACTGATGAAACCGAAGCTTACATAATATACATGAAATTTATGGCAGGAGTAGATCACTGTGATCAGATGTTATCCATGTGAACATACACCACCCAACGCTCCACATTTCGGAGAATTGTGGGAAATAGGAGTCAAGAGTACCAAATATCACGAATTCCGATTCGGTCACCGGTTGATGAGGAGGACCATTCGTGTCCTCGAAACGGCCGTCCCGGACTAATTATTATATTACTATATAACAAATTAAACTTGTGTGGTGTGGAGTGTGCCGATACTTATGTGTTGTTTACCATACTACGCCACAGTCCTTGCTATCATTATCCATTACTGACTGTAGAGCCGATTGAAAATATGGTGTAACTAAACGTGTAAAATGAGGGTGCAAATGACACAGTCGAACAAAATTGACAAGTGGAAACCTAACAATAGATGTCAGCCAAACATACTACCCGGCCATTTTACGTCAGCACAACGTATTTACGTGACGTGGAAAACGCGAGCCGAGTGCGAGCCAGGACAATCAGTCGAATTCACTAGCACCTAGATTGTGAAAAACGACGCTAAGTTGACAGTACATACAAAGATATTTGACGGATTAAGTTTGCTATCAATTTATTTTTCATAGAAAAAAACTTTTTTTTATTTTCACAAAATTTGAGATTTTTAATTCAACTAATAAGGATTAATAACGTTTTGTTTTTTATTATTTTTAGACATTAAACAGTGTTAAAATAATATTGGCTTGAACAAACATTGTATTCAATTCTCGGTAAAAAGTAATTTTGGTCTCTTTTTCTTGAATCAGTTTTTTAAAAACATTCAAGAACTTTAGACAATGATTTATTTGGAACAATACAGCAGACAAGCCTCAATGGAATGAGCAGCAATACAACTTTAGATTGAGCTATTACTAACTGAACTGAATCCATAATAAAATTAAGAGTAGTCAACTCCTAAAAGCTGCCACAACAGCTCAACATTATATGCTGGAAATAATAACAGCCAAACAGAAACGTGATCAATCCGTTTTCTGACTGATTTCTGTTGGAGCAAAACTATAATTAACGTAAATTGTCATTTAATAATCAAAAATTAAAACATTTACAGGTGTCGCATTTACAATAACGCCGAAATCGTCACCAAACAAACAATGTCCTTGGCACGTTGCTAGGGATAGAATATGAGCTTACTTAATTTAAGTAAAAAGATCCCTAATAGTATCAATTGTGCAAACTATAGTTATTTCTGCAAAAATAATTTTTTTGTAAATACACCAGTATTACCCTGTACTTAGTAATATACAATTCTGGAGTTATTTTTACATTATCAATACCAAAGGAGCACGTTTGCTACATCACCATCAACAGCATGCTGTTAATGGATCTTAGATTGTTGTCCCATAGCTTAGAAAAATTTGGAAAAATTGTAGCTACATTTTTTTGTCATAAACTATTTCTGATCAAAACAAAGAGTCAGAATATCTGTATTAGTTGCATATCACAGATGTTAGATATGCGAGTGTCAACCGGTACAGCAAGCTGTTTAATATAAAGAAGCATCGCCGGTCTTAAAAAGTTACCTATCTTTCGACTCATTCATTCTTCGCCAAATATTAATCGTTATTGCAAGATATCTCGCTCACAAACCTATGCATACAGATTTTCGATAATAATTATCAAATTGCTATTCTGAATATTACAAAAAACCACTAAAGGTATACAATATTGACCATTGTTGTAGTAAGAGTCCGGATCTCCAGATATACACATCCGGTGAGATTTGGGCGAAGTCATCAATGTACCTATTATTCAAGTATGTGTTATCGTGAAAATTGATAACGTTCACACACTTCCGTCCGTCACAGAGACGAAGTATATCGAGTTCTAAGTTCTGATTATAACAACTATGAAACATAGCTATTATTTGTTCCCGAAATAAATAGCGCCACCAACGAATTTTGAAGTACGCATACGCTTCCATTTTGCGCTGATTTTGTGTTACAAAAGAAAATATTGCCCTTCAATATTCAGCAAGTTATAGCTCTTTTTTTGGCGGAACTAGGGATATGTTGTTGGCTGTACAAGCCACATTTCAAAGTTTTGTAAAGGATAGATTATTGCGTGAGGTGCTACAGATTGTCTTTATGTAGAGTACGCAGATCGCTTTTCCAAATCGTATTTTTACCAACCAATTGCTTGGCCGCAATAGATGATATGTTTCTTGGTTTGCATGGTAGCATCAGAGACAATTATACCACCAAGATGAAATATTTGACAATTGACGCGCAGTATTTCAGGAAACAGACTTAATTCCGTTTTTTACTTGCTAAAATCATTTGATACATTGTGTATACCCGTTTTAGCATCCCATTCTTGACTATTGTAGTTATGATTTGCGTTAGTGTTAATATTGTCTATGTAACATCTAAGTGTAGTGCTATGAGAGTAGCACAGCAAGATAGTTGCATTACACTGTCAACGCAGACAGACCGTAGTTGCAAGTTGTTGCAATTTCTTAGTAAACCGATACGCAGGGAATGAAATAATTCATTTAATTCAATTGTAGAGCACTATGGCTTTAATTGGTTTCGTCAATATTCAATTTCACCACGTTCTTGTAATTCCAACGAGAATCTCTCCAACAATTCGCATACAACAGAAATGCTGAAAACAGTAATATGACGAAGACGCACTACAGCTCGTCTATGATATCCAGGAAATGGAGTTTAGTCTGTTTCATGAGATATTTCGCGTCAATAGTTAAGTATACCATCTTAGTGCGGTAATATAACACTACCGCGCAAACAGTGAGACAGTTTATCGCCTGCAGTTTGAATTTAGTTATGTATTCATAACTAACTTCAAACAAAGTTGAAAAGGTACTACAAAAGAGCAATAATTTTAAGTAAGTTGTTGTGACGAACTAAAGTAGCGTTCACATAGAGTAGCGCGAAATTAAGGCAGGAATTAAGAGAGTTCGCACAATGCAATGCGTTTGCATAACGGTGCAAGGCAGAATTAATAATTGGTATAAAGTAAAACTATACACAAGCCATATTATGACTTTACCACAGCGCTGTATCTGCAACCGATCAATTACAGATCAATTCATAAATTCGCATCAATTTTGAATATTGAATTTTTAATTTACAAAATTTATAAAACAAAAATCATATTTAAAATGGCTTGTTTACATTGCTGGCATTTATGTAGCTTGTTTTTTTTTAAATTTGTCTGCCATTTTTCCTCCATCGGCTGAACGTCCGTTCACAGGCTCCTGTATCCACACAAACAAATTTACAATTTGCATCACACGTAGTAAATAAAATACTTATACTAATAATATAAAGAGCTAAAATTGTTAGGTTGTTTTATATAAATATGCATGCTTCAAATGTTTCTAGAAATATTTGACAGGCGGTTGATTTGCTTCTATTATCAATACATTTCCAAACAAATCAATATTAATTCCTGTATGTATAAGGATCATGACTGAAGATTTCCCGAAATAAATTTAAATAGTCTCGTTGTTTCTTTTGAGTGTTTTGCGGCCACCAAGGTCTCCTTTTGCATTTATTGTAAAATTTGTTCATCACGATTATTGTAAAAACTACAATTAACACGTTTCTGTCATTCCATCCATTACAAAAGAAATTATTAACAGATCAATTAAGATTATGATACGATAGAGTAAAACGAGATGTCAGTTGTTAAAATGCCACGAAATTATGAAACTAGAATTACGGCGGAATTTTGCAAACGGTTTCACGCTAATCCTAACGACAATTTCACGTTATCATATGCGAATGCGGCTTTACGTTTCATTTAATCTCACTTGGAATTGATAGAAACAAAGTGAATATAGCAGTAGGATTTAAAATTCACATTTTATTTTGAATAATGTTCCAAATCAGCTATAATAATGAAGACCTAAAGTTCCTGTCAGATTATGACGTCCGCTCAACTGTGAAATTACCTTGAACAATGAACAAGGCACATCTTTGGATGTTCAATTTTATATTTACATTGAAAAATCTATCACATTATATTTTGACTATATCGTTTGATTGCATATCCATAACGCAATCTGAATTTATTTTCTTTTCCACACTTGTGCAAACAAAACGGATCGTTCGATTTAGTTAAAAGGGTGAGATCGAACTAGTTCATGACGAATGTACTTACTAAAGTGACTTTGGCGTACATATTTTCAAAACTGACACTATTTATCAACCTTCTACATCCCAAGACAACTGTTTTAGGAAGTAGGGCTTATCTATGCAATTGAGTAAAATTAAAGGATTCCTTATACATAATAATAAATGAAATATCAGGCACATCTAAATACTATCACGTACCCAAACCCATAGTTATAATCAGGTTCTGTCCAACTACCGTCTAGTAAACATTTATAGGAATGTAAAAAAGCACCGTGTCGCTATTAAAACTTTTATCGCCTATCTCTACCGGCTAACATTTACAATTCTGCTCTTAAAAATCTACTCTGTGTTTTTATCTATACGACCGCTATTTACGAGACCTTATCTCTAGTATCTATCTACTATCTCTACTTACTTGCGCGATTCCGACCAACGAACACGAGTACTATACATATGTACAACTCCCGTAGTATAAGTTGGCGAGCAGTGGGAGTAAGTTCGCGCAGGTAGAAAAAGGGTAGCTTACGTCTTATTCGTTCTTAAATATAACGTTTCCGTATCAGAGGCGTACTTAGAAGTTCTTAATTAAATTTATATTTAAGAAACTAACTTATGTTTGAAATACATATCATTTCCTTTTAAACCTGATTGCATTTTAATTTACTAATAGTTGTAATGTGTTTATGTTTCGAAACATTTCTTGTTCTAATCCAATACAGGTAATGGGATTTATAAACTTATTTAATAAATAATTATACAAGTTGTCAGTCAGTAAAATACAATAATAATAATAAGTGCCAGCAACATTATAGCATAATATAGATAATAAAACTAGAAATATACACAGTATTAAATGGGGTTACAAAATCAACGAATTAACAGAAAGTAAAACTAATCACTGTCATCGGAGTATAGTTCATCATCACTATCTTTATCTAAATTAATAATAAGCTATTCGCAGCGTTCGTCAACCAGAATCTCATTCTGTAAATGTTCTCCTTCTTGTTTTATGATATGTTCACAGCGTTTCTGCCAGCCCTCTGTTGATATTTTTAAAAACTCTTCTTCTGTAATGTTCTTTACATCTTCTAATTTGAATGTTACGTTTCTTGCTGGTACATTATTCTTAAGCTGTGCCCATATCATCTCAGTAGGATTGAGGTGTGGGTGATATGCACGCAAACTTAAAACAGTATGCCCCTTCTGTTGAAAATATTCATCAAATTTATAAGTAGAGTGTAGGCTTTCACGACCGTAATCCGTAGTAGAAATGTCTTTCGGGTGATGTCGTGTAGTTAATATTTTGCTTGACGTTTCGCTGACCATCCTGTCAGCTTCTTCAGAAGATTTCTAAAGACTGCTGTTGTTGTCTTTTGCTGCTCATTATATATCCTATTTCTGTTCCGCTTTGCTGATCCATAACCGTTCTGCTTTGCTGATCCGTAATGCTAACCTCCACGTGCTGCTGATCTTGTATCCATCTTCGCGATTGAAGTTGTTGGTGTTCTTCATTATTTCTATGGATTCACGTATTATCCTCGGGTAGTAGTGACTGGTCCTGGCTAATACCTTAACGTCGCTGTAGCTTATGCGGTGGTCTCCTTGTTGGTGCAGGTGTTTTGCTACTGCAGATTTTCCAATATGCCTAAGGCGTGCGTCTCTCTCGTGCTCTTTCACTCTGCGCTGAATACTCCGTCCTGTTTGACCGATGTAGCTTTTTCCACATTGGCATTTCAGTTCGTATATGCCTTTTGCTCGTAGTTTTGGTAACACGTCCTTGTTAGGAGGGAGTAGCTGGTCGATTTTGGTCACCGTGTTAAAACGTGTGGTGATGTCTTTCTCCCCTAAGGTCTTTTTTAGCCTGTCGGTGACTCCGGCTATGTATGGAAGGTACGCGTATCCTGCTGGTTGTTGTTGGTCTTCGTCTTTTCTCTGCTCTCGTGGCTTCCTTATATCTTTTGTACTGTAGCCGTTTTTCTGCAGGGTGTTTTTGACGTGTTGTATTTCGCTATTCCTGCGATGTTTGTCGCTGATTTTCTCCGCTCTTCTTAATAAAGTGTTGATGAGGGATCTCTTCTGTTGAACATGGTGGTGAGATGTTGCATGCAGGTACCGGTCTGTGTGGGTCTTCTTGCGGTATACACTGTGGCCCAGTTTGCTGCTGTCATTGCGCTCCACTAGGACATCTAGGAATGGTAAGGTGCCGTCTTCTTCGATTTTCATGGTGAAGTTAATGTTTGCGTGTTGTCTGTTGATGTGTTGCAGGAATTCCTCTAGAGTTTTTGGTCCGTGTGGCCATATGACAAAAGTGTCATCTATATATCTGTTCCAGCATTTAGGTTTCATCCTGCTAGATTCGATGTTAGCGATTACAGGTGACAAAGGAGATCCCATTGCAGCGCCACTCGCTTGTTCGTAGAATTCTATGTTCCACAGGAAGTAGGTCGAAGTAAGGCAGAGTCTCGCCAAATTAATCAGATCCGGTTGTAGTCCTTTTGGTATTAGTTGTTGCCTGATGATCTCTAGTGTTTCTTCCACTGGTACAAATTTATAAGTAATATAGCGCTCTTTATGTGACTTGAGTAAATCATTTATATGATTTACTCAAGTCACAATTATTTGTGGTTTCAACATATTGGTGTCGAAGGGAATCCCCTTAGCTGCTAACCATTTCTATTTTTTTTTACTGACAGATGTAGGTGCTTTTGGTTTGTTTGAACATTGCGACACGGAGCATTGTCTATGACAATGTCGGGCAGTTTTGGAATTAATTTCTCATTTACCCACTTTCCGTAATTTTCTGCGTTCATGTCGTCGTGGTAGTCACCACTTTTTGAGCCAGATTTAAATATTGGTAAGCACTCTTGAAGAAAACCCATACTACCGCCTACGTGTACTATAGCTAATCTTTTCCCTTTTGATATATTTTTTTGAAGGCCCTACTATCACTCCAATTTTTAGACGAAATATAACCACTGTGAATATATGTTTCTCTAATATATGGGATTTTTTAAATTTTACTTTCTGTAAATAATCTATTCTCCGCGACCTAATATCCATTCGTTCGATTAATATTTTTCTGTTATTTTGTGTACGCCTAAATCTGAATTCCATATCTTTCACAATTTTTCGCAGCGAAGTTTCTGATCCCTCCCATTCTAATTCTTTTCGCACCTTCTTATGTAAAGCTCGTAGTAACACGACACTCTTTTGTACGGTGAAAATTATAAATTGTGTTGCGCAGATCTTTTGGTTTGTATTCCGGCAAATTTATCGTGGACGTAGTACCACCTTCGCGGTACTTGACTAACCTGAGTGCCCTCGCCTCTCGCGTATCGGGGTCCTTGATTTATGCGAGTCCTTTCACTTTTCACTTATCATAGCAGTTGATTTCCATGAGTCCCCTCACCTCATCATCGTTCAATTAAAGTATGTGCTCAAAATTATGGCCTTCAACTTAAATGCACTTATTAACCCGCATTTCTAATGACTGTACACAACCGAGACTTCTTGAATTCCGGTACAAGCATTTCTGATTCGCTCGATTATATACTCAAATGTTGTTGGTTCTTGTTTGTAATCTTTGTATTTGCGGTAACTCCACAAAAAGAAATCTGGCGAAGTGAGATCTGCTGATCTAGCTAATTTACTGCTCTACCTATCCAGCGACCATTGAAATCATGACCAAGTACTTGATATGCTACCACCAAATAGTGTGCTAGACACTGTGAAACCACGTGTTCTATTGCACTTTTAAGGCTATCTTAAGTCTTAGTAGGCCAAGTAGTGTTGGCAGTTTATTTTTCAAAATGCGTCGGTACATTTTACCATTGAAGTTGTCTTCAATAATGTGGAGGCCGATAATTTTTCTACCAATTATTTCATACCACACGTTGACAGTCCAAGGACGCTGGTGTTCAACTTGAAGTCAGTGTAGACTTTCAACACTCCAGTAATGTATGTTATGTCGATTAGCCGTTATGCGGCTTGTAAAAGATGTCACGTCGAAAAACAATACGTAATGAAAAAAAATTAGGATGAGGCGTAGTTCGCTCCACACAACGTGGAGAGCTTACCGTTTGAGTGCCTTCATTTGGGAACCCAGAAGGCATCTCGGCGTGGTTTCGGCACAGCTTCTGGGGGAGGACAACCTGAAGGTTTCCGTTCAAGTTTGGTTACCATTCGGCTATCGCTGAGCATCATCTGCTTCATTCAATTAGTTACAAAAATGTGAGCACCGAAAGATTAAAGCATAGTTATAGTAAGCGTCCGCTTGAAATCAAGAAGGTCTTGCACGCGACTCATAATTCAGCGGTGAATTGAATCGTACTGTTAATGTAGTTGTTACTAGCTTTGAAAGCGATATCGGGGAGATTTTTGCAATTTTCGCTCATCTCTAAAACGAATACTACTTCTGATATTCATGGCAACTATTTGATTATTTCTTTTTTCAAAGAAATTCTTATTTCGCATATCACCTTGTTGACGTTATTAAATCCATTATCCTATTTACGTATTACTAAGACTTACTTCATTTACAACTCACCACTTACACTACACAACTGGGACCTGTGAGGAACGTTCTTTTTTTAATACCTAGATGTTATTATCCAAATAGATTGCGATATTTCAACAGATATTTGCTTTTTGGGAAAACGTTCCTGACAAGTCTCCCCCGGTGTAGAGATTAGCGCGCCGGTCTAGCAAACGAGAGATGTCAGGTTCTTCGATTCCTTACCGCGGGGTATCTTTTCATGTAATTAATTACGTCGGAAAATGCCAAGGAAATTCCAGATATTCATAATTTACGGACAGAAGCCAGATTATATCAATCAACGTTGATATTTAGTGAGCCAAACAAAACTGATGTTTTAAAATAAGATGGCAGAAAAACAAAAAGCAATTTGTCTCATTGTGGAACACTTTCCTGATGTACGTAATTACAATAGAAATATAAATAGTTATTGTGTATTAAATAGATAATAAATAAATAAATAGATAAAAAACAGATAATTTAATTTTTAAATCTATGGTATAATGAAAACACTACTATACATAAGAAAATTTATGTTATGCTTAGGATGTGTTCGTGTACTATAAATTAGAACTATTTTTTTGTAAATAAACACATACGCTTATCACATATTGTTTTTATTGTTATTTATTCAATTTACTTACAATAGTTTAAAAGAAAAAAATGTCAGAAATTACAATGAACAAACAACCGTACGGTACTACGGATCACTGTTCCCTTCGGGTTGCACCTACCGTCCGAAGACCACCACCGAGTGAGCAACAAAATCACCACATCTAGTTATAATGGCTTCATTAGCGATTTATTACTCAGATGTCGAACATTACTCTGAGCTTATACACAGAAGAGGTCTTAAGCGAGGTCTAAGCGAACACCAGAAAAGTGACAGTATATTATTCCAATTTCAACATTATGGTATATACCATCAATGAGGTTATTATCAACAATTTTATAATATTCATTTCCACTTTATTACAAAGTCCTTTCAATTGTACCTAATATACATACAGATATGCAAATGACTGTATCTAAACAGCGGTTCTTTCTACATCAATCCGTAGAGAAATTTAACCAAATGGTTAATGTAACTAAATTTTATCATGCAATAAATTTACCAACAAGAAAAAAGTTATTACTGGAAAGCAGATAACGTTAGACATGGAGATACCTGACTCAGGATAGACGCTATGGCGGAAGTGCTAAAAGTTCTCGCCCTGGCTCTTTACAACGAATTTCTAGAATTCGCAAATCGCCTGACTTGTTAAACATCTCTTCATCGATTGTCCCCTTAATTCTTCCCTCCGCGATTCGTACTTCAGCTACTTTCATCGAATGTCGCTTTTGATTATTTACAGCAAGGAACAATTCGCTAAAGATAGCAAATTCTAGATTCCTTTCCAGCCATTCAATTACGTCAAACCATCCTTTGACAGATTCTTTCGCTAGCACATGCAATACTGTTTCTCCACTACATCTGTCTAACATTAATTCCTTGAATTGATCCTGAGTTAAATTTTTTATACACCAACGCAACAGCTGCAGCAATTCAACTGATTGTTTAGAATACGCCAGTGAATGTAAGATGTTCTGACCCCTAAGGTCCTTCGTCATGAGGAGTTCCTGAAGAATTTGAGATTTGAGTACCGTCTTGATACGGTCTAATATGTCATTTAGAATATCCATCGCTGATGATACCGTATTTAACCTACTGACAAGGTGCAGAAACATGTCTCCATGATAATCTCTAGTAAAAACAATTTCTTTAAGTTCTTTTTCAGTTAGCTGCACATGTTGTATCCATTTCCAAAGATATATCAATAATTCTGTGTTCCTCTTACGCATTGTCGAATGTAACACTGTACCTATAATCACACCGTTGCCATGCCATATAAATAGTCTTCTAAAATGTGTTGTAATTTCCAAATCCTTATTCCAATCCCACAAACTCATAAGCACTTCCATACAACTTTCTAATATCACTCGAAATAAGGTTTGGTCAACATAGTCCGTCATTCTCATTATTTCAACCAGCTCCTTCGTACTCAAATTTTCCTTAGACCAACACAGTAGGTCCTCTATCACCTCCTTTTCGCCTTTCCAATTCTGTTTCCACGCATATGTGCCCAACAACCGTTTCCCCAAAATTACTTTTTTAAAATCGTTTAGAGGTAAATTTTCTTTGCACCATTTTAATACCTTTTCCAATGAAAGTCCGTTCCATGTTGAAATAAGAAACATCCTACTTTCATATGTTTCCTTGGCATTTAAAAAGTTCTCAAGCATTTCTCCATTTAACTTCTTATTACCCCATTCTAATATTGCATTTAATACTTTTAGGTTGCCTCGAAGCGATGCGTGATGCCACAGTGTCTTTTTCTGATTGACTCTGCTTATTAACATATCACTAATCTCTTCTAACGTAAAAATGTCTTCAAACAAGACTAACAGTTTACGTAAAACTTTCTCATCCTGAAGGTCAGCTATTAACTGCATTAAATTGATTTTCCATTGGTTTTTTTGCAACACAACCTGTCGCAACTCAGTTGTACTTAAGGATATACGTTTGAGGCAAATCCATACTTTCTCCACTATCCCAGGCTGTCCTTTCTTTATCGCTGCAAGCCACGCATTTTCACCAAACGTGTTAGTACCGAGTAGCATTTGCCTAAGTTCACCTTCGCTTAAGCGCAGTTCTTGTGCTATCTTCCACAATATGTCTATGTAGGCTTCACTTGACGCCGTTTGCCACACATTTGTATGCTCTTTATTTGAAGTGAAAAGCAGTGCTTTTAGTTCTTCATTGTTTAACTTCAACTCGTCTGCCCAGATTCTTATTTTCTGCAATACGTTAACGTCTCCCATACGTGCAACATCTCCGCAAACAGTTTCGTGCATATCATTTGTACTCAACAGAACATATTTCAGTTCTTTATCGGTTAAAGGGATGCTCTTTCCAAGCTCCCAAATTTTCACCATATTTTCAACAATTCCAAAGTTTACTGCTGAACGCCACACCGTTCTCCCATTTGCACCTAAAAATATTTGCTTAATCTCAGAACAATTTAACTGAGCTAAATTTGCCCATTCATTCAAGTTTTGTAATATTTTTGAGCACTCCTTCTTACAAGCAGCATAATGCCATGCATTTTTCAAATCTATGTCAGTATTCAACAACATATCTTTCAATTCCTTCGGCTCTAAATTTATTTCCTGCGCGATGCACCATAACTTTGCTAGAATTTCGAAATTCTCGTGGTCTATTGCGTGATGCCACGCAGTTTTACGAAATGTGTCTCTATGGAGAAAGAGAGATTTTAAGTAAGTCGAGTCTATTACGGTGACTGCCCATTTGTACAACTTGTCAAAAACGTTAGCGTGGCATCGTTTCGCAATTTCATGCCATAAAGTCGTGGAGGTTTCATTCTTTGTAAAAAAAAGACGAACGAATTCAGATACAGAATTCAATTGTGCTTCCTCACTCCATAACCGTAATGTATCTAACATATTTAAATAGTTATCGCACGCAGCTTGACACATTACGGTACGTTGATTATTACTCACTCGATCATAATTTCCCCGGTACAACAGCAAACTTCTTAAGGTCTCTTTGTGCTTCCCTACCTTTAAACTATTCAGTAGAAATTTTATAATTGAAATGTTCTTCTCTGCAACCGCCACATAAAGAATTGAATTGCCTGACTCTCGCAAGCGACTCGTTTTCCATAATTCTTCAATTCGATTGCCATACGATATAGTAATAGTTAGTGGTATTAAATATTCAACCTTTGACAATAGAGCGTCCAAAAACACTCTAATAATTCGGAGATCTGGTTGCAGTAATAGTTCTGTCAATAAAAACTGCTCAGTAGTCATTGCGTTCGAAGATCCGCCAGCTAATTCAGTAGCAAAAAAATCTGCTACGTAGTATTCCGCAAATGTTCGATGAATAAAATACAGTTTGTTGGACCCGACATATTGCACTATACCCATTCTATTAAGTTGTTCTTGCGGAAGATAATGTATTTTCTTTCTTTGTAATATTGCTTCTTTTTTCTGAGGAAATAATACTTCTAACGCCATTTGTTGGTGAAGTTTTCTTAAATTTACCCCTCCCTTTAAAATGCCCACAATGTCCTTCGTTGCTACGGTATTTAGCGGTTTATTCTTTTCTGCCGTGTAGATGCGATATTTGTTGTGCAAGAATTTTTCATAAACGGTAAGTAAGTCCAATTTTTCTGGTAATTCGGGTAATGTAGACGATGTCGTAAAGTAAAAATCGCTGAGTTCGTGTGAGAATGCTTCTGCCAACATCCGAATCTGAAGTGGAATTCCTGGAAAATAAAATAACATAGAAATCTTTTCTTTTTTTCTTACACTCGCAATTCTACTCACTGTCAAATGACAGGAACTAGCGTTTTTAGAAAAAAAAAAAATTGGTCGATTTATATTCTTTGTAAGGATGTTATGGCAAAACAATTGCATTTTACCGGCATGGAAAAAGCTGCAAAGGATAGTAGCTAGTATCTTCGAACATAGCCGAACATCTACTGGCCACAGTAGTACAGGAACAAATTATAAGAACATATCAAACCTTTGGTTGATATGATTCAAGTGCTGTCAGTTACTGAATTGATGCAAGCTTTTTAAAGCTTGTCATAACCTCAAAAGCCTTTATGTGTAAATTGTAGGTGTTCCGTGACCTTGTACTATCACCCCTCGCCGTGAGGTATGAAACACGATTAATTGTCCCCTAACTGCGAATGGTGACTCGGGAATGTACCGGACCTACTAAGAAAATTAAAACTTAAAATATGGTTATTTTAAAAATTAAAAGAACGGGAATTTTTTCTATTCCACTATGAAATTTAACTTCCGTTGGGGAATAATATCCCACGCAGAAGATGTGCTGCACATCTCTAGAGCCCGAAAGAATCACTTTTATTAGACACCGGCGGTGAACGCCTACATTCTTTAATTACTTACTTTGCCCTGAAAGTAAGTGAAAAATAGAAATAAATTTAACTAAATGAATAAAAGAACAGAGTAAAATGTAATACTAAACAAAGATATCTAAATCAGATATTACTAAACGGTTGTTAGCAACTGGTACGTATTTTTTTAACATATTCCATGCCTGACATTATCTATTTTTGAGTGTAGAGCAGATAGATTTTGTGTACTGGTGTAGAATCGACAAACGTTAATACAATCGGACCTAAGTAATGGAAGGATTTTTAATGTTTGTCAAATTTTGCCAGTACACTAAAACGTGTACGCGGCGAATTTTTTTTTTTCGACCACGGTGCAGAAGAAATACCCATTGTCGCCTATCAGTAAACCTAATTAAATCGATAAAATCTTCACCCAAGTAAGATTTTATCGATTTAATACATAAAAAAAAAATAATGTTACATGGACCCACCTGCAAATATCTTCGTGTCATCCTTTATTGACTGCATAAGTTTGTCCAGTAGAGCCTCAGCGTATAGTTTTATTCGCAACTTATCCGGCTCCGTCGGCAAGTTTAATGTCTGCCCCCAAAATTTAATGAGAAAATCTATCTGTTCCGGTTCAGAAAATGACTCTAAACCGTAAGAGAGTTGGTTTAATCTGGATTCTAAATCGAATTGGAGATGTGGTCGCGTACTGATCCATATCTGTTCAATCTGAGTTGTGCTTAAGTCGAGAAGTAAGTCAATTAAAATTGCTTTATAACGAGGACACACTTCATCAAATCCGTCCAACATTAATATAACTCTACCACTGATAAGTAAATGTTCAAATACGATTTTTTCGAGAGGAGAATTAAGTTTCATCAACTCTTCAACTAAAAATTGAAGAGTTTTCATCTTTCTTGTGCATTGTTTTTCGAGTTCTTTGTTATATAAATTTAAATTAACAAAAACAACCCAATGTGTTGGAAAATTCTGTGTAATTTCTTTTGAAAGATACGTAAATACAGTAGTTTTACCGACACCTGCCATACCGGAAATTATCATTATTTTCTGATGTCGCGCTCGTTGTAGTAATTTCCAAATATCTTCTTGGGGAAAAAGACGTTGATTTACCGTATCAATATATTTTGCAAGTTCTTTAATATCGCTATGCGACTTATGCCAAATTAGTTGTCCCGTGTCTTCCTTCGAAATCCAATGAATGCTACTTAAGGGATATGTTTCGCAAAGCTTTTGAAATTTTATTTTTGTGTACGCCAGACGACAAGAAATTTTTCCTTTGCTTACATCATCGATAATTGTGTCTTTCATGACCAACTGACTATTAAATGTTCGCTTTATGTATAAAGTTTCATTAAATCCATAAGAAATCGGTAAAGGTTCGCCTATCTTGATTTCTTTGTCATCAATCAACATTTCAAGAGGAATGAGATTGATGACAGACACTTCTGCTATTGCGATCTCACTCAACGTAATTTTGTGACCTTGAAAGTTGATGGGCTTTTGCAATAGAAAAGATTGTGTTTCAATACTTAAATCGCTCCATTTATATTGTTTGTTAATAATAGTTGCTTTAAAGCTACTATAATTCTTCTCAAATAATTTTTTCACGATAATAATAATACGTTCCTTATCCCTAAATTTATCAATGGATATCCAAAAATCTTGTGAAGCGTTGACATCATCGCAAGTGCAGCTAACAACTAGCATTGGTTTCACGGATGATTTATACAAATCGTAAATTTCTCTACCTTCCATCTTATTTTTAATGTGAGTTGACGTCGCGAAGATACAATGACTTGCAATATTCAGCCCGGCGCTTTTAGAAGTTAGTATTTGGTAAAGGTCACATTTCACCAGGTTTGACAAACTACTAGCGACAACTGTAAGAGTCTGTAAATGGAAAATGTCTAAACCCAATAAGCATTCCTCCTTTAGCCAAATTTTGGACTTTTGTATTTTATGTAACTCACCAAGCAAGTCGTTTAAGCATTCTATTTTATATTCGCACTTGAAGTGAATAGGATCTGCAACACATTTCAAAAAGTCCTTTTGCACCTGGTTTTCGTAGAAAGCATATAGCTCAGCCACGTGTTCTTTATGTTGTTCTACTTTCTGTCCATAGCGTACTAACGAAAGAGGTACTCGAACAATCAACTCTGACAACCAATCTGTTGAATTTGGATAAATGCTAAAAACCTCTCCAAAAATCGGGTCTAGACTCTCTAAGTGATTGCGATTCTTATCCACAATTTCTTTGAAAACAGCTCCGTTCTGTTTATCTAATACAGCGAAGGGATTCAAGTCATTTTTATATACATACTGAATTGCTAGGTGCGCAAGTCCTTTAGCGAGCGTATGAAGAGCTTGTTGTGAATCTGTGGTATCTACAAATAAGCGTCCTCTTCTGTAATCGTTGGCTGTAGAGCATGTTTTTAAGTGTGTGGAAGAATCATATCCGAAACAGAAAGTAATTTCTATTGACTCCGAATGTTCTAGAACTTTCATTATTGTAGACATTTCTGGAACATCATCTAATTGCTGAAATAAATCTTCGATGGAAGCAAGATGATGATTATCGTACCGTGCGAGATGAGCCTTCGACTTAGATAATAAGAATGTTATATGTGCATTATCTTGTTTCCTGAAGTATTTTAGTTTCGCCTGTTTTAAGTCTTCTTTTTGTTGGTCATTAAGTGATTCGTAAGCCATCGGAAGACTCTCACTTTCGGTCACCGTAAAGCCTTTAGATTGTAAATATGTAAATATGTCATACTGAGTCGCCAGCAAAGCTGTCATTAATGCCGATTGATTATTTAAATCGTGCACTTTCCTTAAATTTGGATAGTTTTCAATAAATCGCACAATGTCGCACTTTTTGCCTTTTCGCAAAGCATTATGAAATTCAACTACTTCTTCTGTAAATTTTTTAAGAGCGATATTTACATCTCCTTTCAAAAGACTTACATCGTATTCGCTAGGATAGGAAGAATCTGATCGGAGTAATACCAACACATTGTCATAACGCTTTTGATTCCATGCTAATTCGACGCATACTATTTCTTGCCCCAGCAGCGACTTCGTTCGATAATTTATATCAAGACCACAATCGATTAGAAAAGTTAGCGTATCTGCTTTGCCCTTCTCGACTGCAATCACTAGAGGGCTATTATTAATAGCATCAGTTGCTAGCAGCAATTCTTTTTGACCAATAGAAAATAGTTTTCGCATTGTGAAAGCATTGATGATAGGCATATCTAACAGAGCGGCCATAGTCTGCGGACCTGCATATTCTGCTGCAATCTCCAATACCTTAAGTCCATCTTCATTCCTCTCATTAAGGTCCCATCCAAATAACATTAAGAACCTCATTGAGAGAGAATCATCATTCTTAGCCGAGTAATCAAGAAAGCGCCATTTATCGAATTCTTGCTTAACATCCAAGGTAGCATCTAGTAAATTACCATTAAAATAACCACCCATTTTATTCTGGAGCGCTCTCAAAAGTAGAGGGAAGTTGAAATTATGTTGAGATGCGAATTCTGTCTCGATCAAAATTTCGTTAGTATTAATATCGATTAAACAAAAACGAGTATGTCCAGATTGTCGGAAAAAAATTAAGTGTCCTGATTCTTTCGACTCCCATTGAATAATTACAGGCCTTACGTTATCGAGCATGGCTAACTCTGATGATAAATATTCTGGAGTTAACAGGAGCGGTCCGGTAGTTACCTTTATTACAGTGAAAAACCAATGCGTTGCTTGATTATAAGTGTCCCGGAATAATTTCCGTTTCATAAAATAAAGCACGTCATCGACTGTTTCGGTAGTGATTTTTAGTATTTTAAAATCGCGTATCTCCTTTTGATCGTCTATAAGACGCCATTCTTCGATACAGCTATTATTTTCTTTCAAAACAAATTCCTTTAAATACACCTCTGTATTTAGTATTTGGCTTGTCATGATGATAAATTTCGTACGCGATCAAGTGAGCTTGATACCTTAATGTCTTACACCATCTTGTCTTTTTCAAAAGCAGGTAAATCCCTAGAAAAATAAATACCCAGAGTTATTATTTGAAAAATGCATATTTATGTGGTAATAAAACAGTATTCTGTTCTACATGCAACCTTCGATTTTTGAAAATTTTTCATTGTAAAACACTTGCTGGTATTTTTTAAGAGTTCAGATATTAGCTCAGGAAACAAGGAACCTTTGCCCAGCCCATTTATTATGTATTCAAATGACTTCGTTTAGTAGCTTTAGCCATATAGTGTCGAATAAAATATACTTTTAACCTAAACTCGTGTAAGTAAATTAAAAATATACATATATTAACTATTTTATACAAATTGTAGGAAATAAATGTTTGAAAAAGGAATCATTAAATTCCGAAACGTAACGACATAATGAACTAGCGTCTTAATTAATCCAAACGAACCGACAGTCCCAAGGAAAATCAAATTAAAATTTAAAAGCTCAGGCAGAGAATACAGAAATGCAAGATATATGATACTAAAAAGAAATGCCGAAAAATAAGCGATTTGTTGTTATTCAAAAACAATACGTTTTTCTTTTCGTGACACAAACATATAGGAAAAGCTTTTTAATGGTTTATGCATATTAAATATATCTCAAGAAAAAATAAAAGTATAACATCCGACAGTGAACTTATTCTTGAAAGTTTTATACGATAAAAAGGATACTGCACTAGAAGGTTGCGTTAGACTAACTTTGAGCACTCCAAAATCTCGGATCCGACGGCGATTCAATCAAGTTTGCTGGTAGTTTTTTTAAAGATGGCATGCTGAAATGTGCTCTGTGGTCATAGTTTGTGAACACGAAACATTAACGGCAATAGAAACGAAAAGCTCCACTTCCAGTCAGTTTTTAATTTTTTTCATTTGCCCTCGCCGACGCGGCAATCCAATCGAGTTTGCTGGTGGGGTTGTTTTAAGGATGGCGGACAGAAATATCCTATGTACTCATATTTTATGAGCACGAAACACTCACCTCCCGTTCGGTACTACTCATTATTTATCTATCTGCTTTATTATTTATCAGGCTGCAGCAAAATAATAAGTCACAACTTTATGACTAAAATACAGATTGTAGCAATCCGTTGATAGTCAGAGTAAAGGAAAGTCAGATATTATTCTTAAACTTTTCTAAGGATGTAAAGTTTGTACTAGTTGGGTTCACAACTTCTTCGTAGCGTTTCGTGCGGTCAACCGATTTCGCAAGGCGATGTGTCCTAGATGAAAGTTTCTATGCGTCATAAACGCCAGAAAACCGTAGATGACTTGACTCAAACGAAATAAATTCGTGTTGAACATAAAGTTGTTTCGTTTTCTTCCCATAATATACAGTGTATCCCCGGATGGATTAATTTTACGACGAAAAGATATTCCTTATGAAAAATTCTGCTTTTCAAAGAGATTAGCTTAGTGTAAAGAGAAACCTAGATCGGATATACAGAATGTTAGAAAAATTAAGAAAACGTAAAAACGCCTCAAGAGAGAAGTGCTGTTATTTACTATTTTAGACAAAATGCTTGTAAAAAAAAGTTGAAAATCGAAAATCAAAATCGGCAACACGTGGAGGTTAGCACTACGGAGTCGTCATACAACGAACGACGCGATTCAGCGGAACGGAACGGTTATGGAGC
This sequence comes from Oryctes borbonicus, assembly GCA_902654985.2. Classification (NCBI taxonomy): domain Eukaryota; kingdom Metazoa; phylum Arthropoda; class Insecta; order Coleoptera; family Scarabaeidae; genus Oryctes; species Oryctes borbonicus. The sequence continues at coordinate 1,823,828 of LR736874.1, forward strand.
AGCAAAGCAGAACGGTTATGGATCAGCAAAGCGGAACAGAAATAGGATATATAACGAGCAGCAAAAGAAAACAACAGCAGTCTTTAGAAATCTTCTGAAGAAGCTGACAGGATAGTCAGCGAAACGTCAAGTAAAATATTAACTACACGAAAGACATTTCTACTGTGGATTACGGTCGTGAAAGCCTACACTCAACTATTACTTTTACTTATTTGAGATTTTTGTAAATGTTTGCTTAAAGATAATTTCGGGGACCGCTAGTTATTGAATCGGTTGCCAAAACTGTTACTGCGTCATCTTCATTGTACTGTTTCTTACGTATTTTAAAATCCAGAATTAACAAATCCAGTTTCATCGAGCTGTTTACCAGTTTACGCAATGCTCCGTGCTATATAAGTATGGAATTTTGGTCGTAAAGTTTTTTAAGATGTTTTCCTCGTGTCCGGGAGCACATTTATATTAATTTCTTTAATTATTTTTCTTATATATATATTTTTTTTCGAATTTCTTAACAGTGTTCGAAGGGAAAGTAATTTAGTTATTATTATTAAAGTAATTAAAATTGCCTGCTAAAATTTTTAAATATAAAATATCATATATGAAACAATGTATTTTGCAAAATGTTAAATAAAATAAGAAAAAATATATTTTTAACCATAGTTTAATTTAAAACACTTCTAAAAAAATTCTTTAATAACAATAATAATATGTATAACATTATGTGCGATTTATATTACTTTTGTAGCACTCTGTAAATATGAATTTCGTTTCAATTAATCGATCAATATCAAAAAAAAGAAAATTCTACATATTTCAAAGTCGTATTTAGTATCGAACATGTTTTGGAAATTTTGAAAATTGACGAGGATTTATAAAATTGAAATTAATTTGTGTCCAGCAAGGCGCTTTTACTTCTAGTTATACATTGTATGTTCTGATTTATCTACAATACTTCCAACTCTATCCAAGTTGTTACCTTAGCTACGTTTCTTCTTACCTAATATATTTTTTGCTTGAAGTGATTCAAACACAATTCACTCCTATATTAAACTAATAAAAAATAATTCATTCTGTGAACGGACGCAACGAAAAGAAATAAACTACGTAACCTTGAACTTAACAAACTTACAAGGACTGCTCAATCGCTAGTTTGCTATACTGTGGACGAACGAGCACCTGTAGGCGCTCGTACAGAGTCGTGCCGGCTTACGCAAGTCGCTCAGTCGAGCCACACCCTCCACGCGAGTCAGTCATTAATGTGTAGTCAAAAAGTATGGTTATCTTTGTTCTCTACATTTCTAATTCGTTTTCTGCGCCTAGGCCTTTTTTAGATACCTGTTTTATATAGTATTAGTTGTTTAGTTTCTTCAACAGTTATTTTTTTTGTTTCCAATTATTATGTTATGTTTTAAAAATGTTCTGGCAAAATATACAACGTTAATATCTCCCAAACAATATACACAAAAGTCCTAAACAAAATGAAGACCTGATGAATGAAGGAGACAATTACTACTGGTTGAACTTAGACAAAACTATCGATGCGTTAGGGCGAAGCATAGTTCATGTCGTTGGTGTTTTGTATACAGATCGTCCAACAAACATAATATGTATGCATATATGAAACTTAGTACTGTCCTGGCGTGCAGATAAAAGTGGCCCACTCTAATGTTAATTTTACACTATAAAACATTTTCGAATCGTTTGTGCCACAAGATGTAAAGCATGAGCTTTACACGTTACATGTAGAAGTTGTACACACCCTGTTTCAGGGAACGGCCCACCCAACGCATTGTTGCCGCTCGTAAACATCAACAGTTGATTAGATGACAAATTTCTGTAACGTATCGCTTCACCAATACACTTTTGTAATCTTTTGCTTGCTAGTAAGATTGGAAAGTTCAGTTGAAATGGTTCCGGTACACGCACCATAACATGTACAATGAATTTTTTTGTCGTTTATCAGTATAATTTGGGTCATTCGATTAATTTCAATAACGTTAAAATTTTAAAAACATAACGTAATTATCACCAAAGAATTGTCAAGGAATTTCAATATCAAAAGAAATAATAATTCAATTAACCATAGGGAAGAGGTAAATGCCTTAGCGGTAATTTATAAAAAAAACCTAATCAATAAAGTTCGCCCTTTCCGTGCACTTCACGAACTTAGGGGACACAATGTAAATTTAGAAATCTTAAAACATGTTAAAATTGTGTTAGATTAAAACCAGTTAAAAACTACTTGTATTCACAATTATAAAATATTGAAGTGAATAGATATGTTTTAAAACATACAGCCAAAAAGGAAAAAAATGGAAACGGAATAAAAACAAATAATCCACACGAAAGAGAAATCGTACGGATGCATTGATATATATCGTGTCTATCGTTAAATGTGCATTTGTTCACTTCCCTTTGTAAATAATTTAAAATCGAAAAATTATTGTGGCGTAATTGTTGAATAAGAAGGTAGAATTTATTGCATGGAAAAAAATGAAACACAGCATTCCAAATAAAAATGGGGGAATGTGGAAGAAAAAGGGAGAAAATTACACTGACGACATAAAAGAGCAGAGAGAAATTGATAATTGTAATTGTATACAAAAATTATTAAATCAAGCAGAATGCTTTAGATGGCAGATAAAAAAAAATACATAAAAAATACTTGTAACCTTTTTTATAATGCCTGAAGAGGTCGACGAAACGTAGCCAAATAAAATGAAACTAAAAAAGAAGATTCGTGTTTTCTTTCCCCAAATATAATAGCCTAAAACTCAAACAAAACTGGCAAAACTCAGACACATAAGGTTGAATTAAAAAAAAAGAAATTGTATTGTCTTGTAAATTAAAATAGCATTTTTGGTAAATAACCATATTATCAGTATTATACGTCTTCAATTTAATTGTGAAAAAAAAATTCACGCCGATAATTAATGGGAATAAATGGCGATTTATTATTCTTGCCTACAATACTGTGGCAAACTGCTTGACGCGCACATTTATGTTCTAGCGTTTCATCTAAGCCATGAATTAAGGGAAGTCCCGGTATCCCGGTATTATTATACTTTCTACTTATTTTGAGGTTTCTTCAGTTCTATTCGGTTTTATTATTTTCTAGACTACTCTGCATTCAATAGTAATACTTTCACATTCCCTGGTATTATCCAAGGTTTTCTATTACTGTTTCTTATCTGTCTTAACAAAAATTAAATGGTATTATTAATAAGATGGAATTTTCTGTTTTGGCTAAATAAACAACAGATCGTCTAAGAAATATAACTACTTTGATTATTATTGCACAGATAGGTACGAAAAAATTATGTGCACATACCTTCAAACGGATATTCATATTTCCGACACTTTTGCCATTATTTTATATATTACTTTTAATTTTGAAAGTTAACAAAACAAGTTCTTCTAGTCAGTAGAACTAAAATGAGTATAAAGAGTAATTTACGTAGCTGTGCGTTTAAGGAAAACCCACTAGCGATATGAATAGGTTATTTTTATCATTGTGATTAACACGGCTATTACAATAAAAATAGGTTATACTTTCTACGTTACAGAATGTAATTGTGATTGCATATCTACCATATAGAAAGAAATAAAGAAAAATAGTATCGAATGTGGGTGGGTAATGTTGATTCCTACTCTCAATTTTTAATTTAAAAACATCCACGTTCCCGCCAGTTTTATGCCATAAAAATATTATTTTGTGATCATTCCCTTTTCGAGATTGAAAAGTGGGAGGTATATCGAGGCTGCCTCCACATTTTTATTTCTTAAAATTTTACGACGTTATCGTTTTGTGCTGGTTTATACCACAGGCTTTATAAAGGCTGCTGCAGGCCTTTACTTAGCAACCACAGCATCAATTTTTCATTTTTTGCAAATAGCAAAGTTATGTTCTCATTTGTGCCAAAAGAAATCGATTTGTGCTCCTACCATTTTTGAGATCATAGAAAAAGTTAAAAAATAAAAAGGCCACTTTCCTTTTCCAATTAGTTACGGGCTACAGTGTCGTCTGAGAGCTAAAGTGTAGTTTTAATTTACAATTAGAGTTTGTAACGCGGCTAAAATTGATTTGTATATTGGCAAAGCAAAGTTAAAGACGCCTTTAAAATTAAACATATATTGAAATAATGACTGGCGATATAAAGTAGACTTTGTAAATCATATATATTTGATATATTTGTTTATTCTGTTCAAATGCGTAACAACATATTAAGTATAATGGCTTCTCTGTTAAGCCATTATTTTTGTTAGATCATCATTGCTTGGCAGAATTCGTTTGCTCCATTTAAAAATCTATTAATTTGCTTTATCCAGCCAGATATCACTAATAAATAAAGTTCGACATTTTCCGTGAGCTTCACAGGCGTCGGTATGGGAGTGGTCGTTCGGGTGTGTGATTTGTAATATATGCGCAAGTGATCTTATTGCAGTAGTAACGCATCCAATATGTTTGACCGGCCGGCTGGAATGCACGCTAGCATAGCGAAGTGCTGCATGTACGAAACGACTATTGTCGGATAGAGAGAATGAGTTTATTAAAGATTGCCAAGACCACGTAGGAAGTGCAAAGCACAATAACAACAAAACAAATATATATCGGGAACGGTTCATACACGATTTATGTGTAGCTATGATTGTGTGTAATCTGCCGTTTACTTTGTTAATCATTTATTTCATTTTGAAAGAAATACGACAATCCTACATTAGCGAGACAGACAACGTTACGAAGGCGTGTACTATCTGTGCGAAAACATTTAGAAAATAAAATTAAAGCCGAACTTCTCTAGTATTCCAATTCACGGAAAACGCTTAAAACGAGAAGGGTTTTTTTCTCTGTCGCGTACTCCAATTCACATACGCAACACAACTCTGACATCACTGATTTCATACGTTATCGCTTTTAATTATACATACAACGCTTGCATAATATATACTATTCTTATTTTTCATATGTTTATGCATATTGCTTTAATAGCAGAAAACCAAATGCACCAGATAGAATAAATCTCTCTACTTCTATACTTACCTCGGTAACAAGATCGTCTCGCGTCCCTACTCCATCGCATAATCTAATATGCGAAGCATAAATTTGCGCATATATTACGAATGGCGCACCCGAACGACCACTTTCATACCGACGCCTGTGAAGCACACGGAAAGTGGCGAACTTTACTAATAAAGCAAGGTTCTTTACTGTTGTCTGGATACTTTCGACATGTAATGTGAGATGGCATTGTTTAAGCACATTTTCGGCAATAGTAGTGTAATAGAGTGACAACACTCGCATAAAGGCAAAGGCCTTTATTTTCAATTTTATTATTAAATTACGCACACACAGTTTCACACTTTCCAACCTTCTGAGCGAGATCATTTGCAACGTATTCTGCAACATACAATTCCAAATATATAGGAGATTCATCAGTATTTAATGTTACTAGGTCTTTAGCAGGTTGCAGGCATTTTTGCTTACAATACAACAGTTTTTTACATTACTAACCACGCCTAATGATAAATCATCGCCACAATTTGGCACGAACGATTTTGTGGAAATAAAGTTATTTATTTTATTATTATTATGTGTCTTAAATGAAATGGTAAAACTTGAACATTTGTGTTTCAAACCCGTTGCTATAGTTATATACAACAGAAATAAATTTCAGTACGTTTGGTTGTGTCGATGATGAGATACAAAAAGAATATCAAGCACGTGTAATTTAGTCCTTAGACAGGCTACTTCACAACTGGTTCGTTAAAAGTTTATAATGATCTGCTATTTGCCTATATTTGATATCTGTTCAATGGGATCTGTTAAAGGAAAATATTTTTATCAAAATATCGCTTCCGGAAATTGACATCAACTTTGTTATTTTAAATAGACATAATACACTTTTGAAGTGAAAAATATAATGTCAACAGCTACTCAAGCAATTCATGGAGAATGCAACAAAATATGTAATAACACAGTCAATTACAAAGAAGAAATTTCGAAAAATAAAAAAAAAATATTTCAGTTTTTGAATTTGAGAAAAGCGAAGCAAAGGAAAACAAAACAGTCATTTCAAAAACACACTACTAAATCTTAATGGCCCCAAACATAATTTACATTTTCAAGCAATGGTCGCCTTTTGCGCTTCTGTACGGCCGACATACTATGAACTAACAAACGACGTTCGACTAACTCGCGCAGAGACGCAAGATGAACTAACACAAAACGCTTTCTGCGTTGCGCGTAATGTTGCGTACTGGTTACGGTTACGATATGCAAACACGCTCTCTAACAAAATTTCAAATAAATAATCAGAAATAGTTTGACTATTATTCGATCTGACCACCCTCTTGCTGTCATCACAATTGAAAAACATTGTTTCATTTATTTTTACACATTTTCAAAACTACCTCTCTAAAATAGTTTAAATGTGTTATACTGAAGAAAATAAGCTGTTTGATAAGAAAACAAACAGGTGTAATATTATCCCAATTTATTTTGGAATATTCCCAAAGTTGTAAAAGATATTTATCAAAAAACAATCACGAATTTTTTGTCCGACGTAGCTCTTTTGAGTTTACTTTTGAAACCTTTTGGTTTCACAAGTAAATGAAATGTTTTGTTTGATTGTATGTCAGAACATTACTTTGCAAAATTTAAATTTATACTTGTTTCCTTCTAAGAATCGGAATGCTCTTAGTACACTAGCTTGAATTCTCTGCAGGTTTAGGTAAGCACAATGAAAGCCGGCAAACCTTCCAGTTGGTAGTCCAACGACTAAACCTCTGAAATGTATCCTGATCAATTATACTTTTGGAGCTTTGCTCCTCAGCAATCTTATATGAGTTCCGTTGTCGACTATCCTCAGCTAATAATAATTGCTTAAATAAGTCACTTTCAATATTATTTTTCAGCCATTCTAAGACGTCCAACCATCCTCGAAGATCTTCTTCGGCCAAAATGTGCAAGGTATTTGCTCCCTCTCCATATTCATTTTTATCTAACATTAATTCCCTGAAATCATCTTTTGTTAAGTTTCTCAAACACCAGTGTAATAGACGTAATAGTTCTTTTAACTGCCGAGCATACGCCATCAAATGCATGGCGTTTTGACCCTGTGAGCTTTTCCGAAGTAATACTTCTTTGAAATCCTGGGATTCCAATACTGCCTGAGCGCAATCTAATGTTTCCTCTAAAATATTTGCTGTTGATTCTACTTCGTTTAGTGATACGATTACGTGAATAAATGTAAATCCAAAAGAATCTCCTTCTTTCATGAGCATTTTGATATCTTGCTTACTTAGTTGCAATCGCTGGCCCCATCTCCAGATGTTTCCCAGGATTTCCCTATTTCTGTGACGCATTGCATAGTGCAATATGTTACCGTCATACATTGTATTAAGGCCATATGATAGAAGCAACAATCTGAAATTTTCTCTTATCTGTACATCAACGTCAAAGTCCCATAATTCGAAAAGTAGTGCTAAGCAAGTTTCCATTATCACTTGGAATAGGGTTCTGGAAGAATAGTCTGTAGTTCTCACGAGTACACATATCTCCACCTCTGTTAAGTTTTGTTTACACCACCTCAATAACTCAACTATTGCTGCTTTTTCGCCTTCCCATTTCTGCATCCACGCGTATTCTCCTAGCAATTGCTTTTGAAATATGATTTCCTTGAAAATATCAATCGGTAAATTTTCTTTGCACCATTTGAACAATTTTTCTAGCGAAAGTTCTTGCCACTTTGAAATAAGTAACATCGATTCTTCGTATTTTGTTTTTGCCCTGAAAAAATCAGTCAACATTTCTCCAGTTAATTTTTCAGTGCCCCATTCGAGTATGACATTCAAAACTTTTACATGCTGTTTAATCGAAGCGTAGTGCCAAAGTACCTTTTTTTGGTTAACATTCGTCATTAATATATCACTTATTTCTTTTGAATTGAGAAGTTCCTCTAGGAATTGCAATAATATACAAAACACGCTTACATTTCCATTTTCAGCAGCCAACTGTAATGAGTTTTTTTTCTTCGGGTTTGTTTTTAGAATAATCTGTTCTAAGTCGGTTTTACTGAAATGTACCTGTTTGAGATATCCCCATATATTTTTCATTATTTCAACTTGCCCTGTTTTAGCTGCTAGTTGCCATGGATTGTTGGTATCAAGTAACATTTTCTTCAGATCACCTTCGCTTAACTGTATCTCTTTCGATATCATCCACAATTTATCTAAAACATTTGGAGAAGACCTCTCCGTTATCTCCCATATATTTTCTCCTTTCTTGTCAACAGCAAACAAAACCTCTTTTAATTCCGCTTTGTTTAATACTCCCTTCGCCCAGTCCCATAGTTTGTCTAAAATATCCAGGTGACTCTTTACGGCAACTTCTTGGAAAACTGTTTGTCCGTCCCTATTTTTATTGAAAAGCAAATGCTTCAGTTCTTGCCGATCGAAGGGAATTTGTTTCCCAACTTTCCATATTTTTTCAACTTTCATAATATTTCCAGATATCACTGCTGAATGAAACACTGTTCGTCCCTCTTTATCACCATTTAGAAAGACTTTCTTTAAATCAGAAGAATCGAATTGAAGTTCTGTTGCCCACTCTTCCAACTTCTCCAACATATACAAACTGACACCATTATCAGCAACGTAATGCCACACATTTTGCCCGTACATATCTGTAGCTGATAATATTTCTTTCAAATAACTTGATTCCAATTGTACTTCGTTGGCCACGGATCTCAATTTCTGCAATATTTGGTAATTTCCGCCGCTTATGGCATAATGCCATAAAGTTTTTTTAAACAAATCTTTATGAACAAGCAGCATTTTAATGTATTTCGAATTCAGTGCCGATATGGTCCATTTGTACAGCTTGTCCAATACATTACAGTGGCCTTGTTTTACAACTTCATGCCACAAAGTCGCTAAACTCCCATCTTTTGCTAATAACAAACGCTCAATTTGCGTTGAGTTGAGTTGTGCCTCCTCGGCCCATAACCATAGCATATTCAACATGCTTAAATTGCCATCGCTCACAGCTAGGTGCATGACAGTGCCACGGCAATGATTCATTCGATTGTAGTTTCCACTATACAGTAGTAAATCTTTTAAGGTTTCTACGTACCCACCCATCTTCAAACAGTTTAATAAAAATTTTACAATTGATATGTTCCGCTCTTCGGCCGCCACATAAAGGATCGTATTATTTTTATATTTCAACTTATCTATTTTCCATAACTTTTCAATTCTATCGCCATAAGTTGAAAAAATGCTTTGCGGTAGTGTATGTTTCCTTGCCAACAAGCTCTCCAGAAACGCTCTAATAGTTTGAAAATTATCTTGCAATAATATATTTGCCAGTAAAAAGGTTTGAACTTGCACCGTATTTGAAAGTGGAGTAGCCAATTCGCTAGTGAAAAAATCTGCTGAATAGTATTCTGCAAATGTTTGATGAATAAAATTCACTCTATTAGATCCAACATACTGCACTATGCCTATTCTATTAAGTTGCTCCTGCGGAAGATAATGTATTTTTTTAGTTTGCAATAATACTCCTTTTTGCTGAGGAAATAACACCTCCAACGCCATTTGTTGGTGAAGTTTTCTCAAATTTATCCCACCCTTTAAAATAGACACAAGGTCTTTCGTTGCTACGGCAACATTTGGAGGTTTACTTCTCTTTGCAACATAGATACGATACTTGTTGTGTAGAAATCGTTCATAAACGGTAAGTAAGTCTAATTTAGTCGGTAACTCCGGTGTCATAGACTTTTTCGTAAAGTAGAAATCGCTGACCTCTTGGAGTAATGCTTCTGCCAACATGCGAATCTGTAGCGGAATACCTAAAAAAATAAAACCAATATAATAGGAAAATCATATTAACTTAGACCATATCCTATTATTAGACATTTTTTTGAAATATGAAAGGAAATTATACAGCTTCCGCCTTAGAGAGAATTACGAAATCGATTAAATTGAAAAACTGGTATTGTTTCTGCTAATATGCAATTAATAGAAAATGCTGAAATAACATATTCTTGTAACGAAATCAAAATTTACTCCTTTTTTTCGAATATGAATTTTGCATATGTTGAAAAGTAATTTAATTTCTGATATTAAAACTCCTAACGTCAATTTTTTGTAAAACTTTAGGCATTAGATGTAGGAAATATTTTATAATCTAAGCTTGAAATTAGATACAGTTTCAAAGTTCCAAAATTCTGTAGAATGTTTTGTTTAAAATAAACAAAATGCCATTTTATTGATATCCGAAACAATAAACACGTCCAAATACATACTACAGTAGAACGGCTGCCATCATTCTTCGTACAGCAGCAACGAAACATGCAGCAACCCAGAAGAAGCTTCATACAATTGAGAGTCAAAACGTCGGCATTCTCATGCAATTACGACGCGGTTTCAACCCGGAAACACAAATATTAAATATTTAGGCTACCACCGAATTTAAGCGACATTTTTTGTTGTAACAAGCGATACGTATAGAAAACGAGTAAATATTTATAAGTACCGGCAAACACTTTGGCGTCATCGTTAATGGATTCAAGCAGTTTTTCCAAGAGCGCTTCAGCATATAACTTCATTCGGGACATGTCGCATTCTTCCGGCAATTTGAGCTTTTTTCTCCAGAATCTAAGAAGAAAGTCAATTTGTTCTCCTTTAGAAAACGGTTTCAAGGTATAGGCAAGCTGATTGAATTGCTTTTGTAAATCTAGCTGCAAGTGAGGTCTTGTCGTTATCCAAAGTTGCTCAATAGAGGTGGCATTTAGTCGGATAAGTAGATTGGTCATGATATCTTCATACAGTGGACATACTTCATCGAAACCGTCCATCATCAATATTACCCTTCCGATGCAAAATAATTGTGTAAATAGAGCTTTTTTGAAAGAGGAAGAAAGTTGCAATAGTTTATCAGCTAAAAATTCAACCGGATCTATCTGGGTTGCCTTGTGGCTCTCGAGTACTTCAGTGTAATTGTTTAAATGAAGGACGACCACCCAATATATAGGAAATCTCCTTTTTATCTCTTTAGAGAGGTACGTCAGTACCATAGATTTGCCCATACCAGCTGTGTCGGATATAATCATTGTTTTCTGCCGCCGAGCTTGTTCCAGTAACTCCTCTATATTCTCGGGGGGAAATAGGTGTCGATTTTCTGTATCGAAGTATTTGCGAAGATGAGCAATATCACCATGTGATTTTTGCCAAATTAATTGGCCTGTTTGCTCCTCCGAAATCCAGTGAACGTTCTCTAACGGATATTTTTCACAGAGCTTTTGGAACTCCGCTTCTGTATATGCTAAGTAATAATTGTTTTTATTCATGTTATCCGTCATAATGCCATCGTTAATTACCACTTGACGTTGAAAAGTTCGTGGGATGTAGAGACTTTCATAGACACCGTAAGAAACCGGTAATGGTTCACCTATTCTTATTTCCTCCTCTTCAATTAAAATTTCAAGGGGAAAGATTTCAATGAGAGTCATTTTTGCCATCACAAGTTCATTCAAAGTAATTTTATATCCTTGAAAATCAACGGGCTTTTGCAACAAAAGTGATTGTGTATCAATCCTCAAGTCATACCATTTATATAACTTGTTGATAACAGTCGCCTTAAATGTGTTACAGAGTTCTTTTACAATAAGAATAATACGTTCTTCTTCTCTAAAATTCTTAGTAGCTACCCATAAATCTCCAGGAGTGGAAGCGCAAGTACAATCGATAATAAGAGTTGGCTTAACGGCTGATTGGTAAAGATCTAAAATTTCGTGCATCTGCTCTGTGTTTTTAAAGTGATTTAAAGTAGCAAAGATATAGCGACTTTGAATATTTTCTAGATTGCTTTCATAGGTCAATGTTTGATAAAGGTCAGACTTTACAAGTAATGGAAAATCTGTGACTATTGCTGTAACAGTCTGAGCATGAAACATGTCCGAAGTGGATAAGGCTTTGTCATTAAGCCAATATCTGGATTGTTGGATTGCGTTTAGTTCCCCCAGTAATCCGTTTAAACATTTTATTTTATACTCGTACTTGAAGCGTGAAGGATCGGCTATATAATTTAAAAAGTCCTTCTGAACATGATTTTCATAAAAAGAAAATAATTCGAATGCATGCTCCTTTACTTGTGCAATTTCGTTTCCATAGTGCACTAACGCAAGAGGGACACGAACAATTAATTCAGACGGCCAGCTTGTAGTGGGGTGTATGTCAAAGACCTCCTGAATAATTGGATCTAGAATTATTAAGCGATCGCGACATCTATCGACAATATTCTGAAAGATATATTCATTCTGCACATCGGTTGGTGTGTAAGGCTTTGAATTATTCTTATACACATTTTGTAGGGCTAAACGAGTAAGTTCACTTGCTAGTTTATATAAAATCTGCCTTGGTTGCCCAACTTCCACAAGTAGACGCCCATTTTTATAATTAGGTAGATCGGAAAATTGAGGTTTAATTGAGAAAACAATTTCAATTGATTCAGAAGACTCTAATACCTTCATGATTGTCGACATTTCTACGATATTGTCCAACTGTTCAAACAATCCTTCAATATCAACATTTTGAGGATGAATTTTTGATTTTGATAATAAGAATATTATATGGGCATTGTTATGTTTTTTGAAATATTTCAATTTCGCTATTTTCAATTCGTTCTTTTGTCGATCATTCAGTCTTTTATAATCTGCATGAAGGATTTCGTTTTCCGCTGGTGTAAAACCTTTAGATTGCAATAACGCAAATATTTCGTATTGCTGCGCCTCTAAAGCTGTTCTTAACGCGGATTCGTTGTTTTGGTTGTGAACTTTCTTTAGATGGGGATTACTCTTGATGAAACATTGGACTTTATCTACATCATTCCCTCGTATAGCCTGATGAAATCTAGCTACCTCTTGTGTAAATTTTGTCAGGATGTTAGCTTCCGTGTCTTTCAAATGACTTAGATTAAATTCACTAGGATAAGGTGAATCTGCGTGAAGCAATACCAACACGTTATCGTAACATTGCTTACTCCATGCTATGTCTATTAACGTTACATCTTGTCCCCCCGCCGATTTCATTCGGTAATTTACATCGACACCACATTCGATTAGAAGATTTAATGTTTCTGAGCTTCCTCTCTCCATTACAATCGATAAAACACTATCATCAATGACTTTTCTAATTCTTTTCTGATGAGCTGATGGTATTTTCTTAATTTTTGAAGTGGCTAATATAGGCAAATCTAGTAATGCAGATATCGTTTGTAGATCTGAATATTCTACTGCGATCTCCAACGCCTTACGCCCATCTTTATTTTTTAGAATTAAGTTCCATGAGAATAACAATAGGAATCTCATTAAGACGGAATCATTGCTTTTGGCGGCATAATCGATAAGACGCCATGAATCTAATTCTCGCGTGATATCTAAGGTAATCTCTAACAAATCTCCACTAAAGAAACCACCTAATCTACTCCGTAATGCTTGCAAGATCAGAGAAAAGTGGTAAGTTTCTTGCGATACGAATTCTTCTTCTGTCAACAGTTTTTGAGTATTAATATCCAATAAACAAAACCAACTATCATTTGGCTGTCTATAAAATATCAGAATTTCATGAAGATGCGTTGCTTTCCATTGAATAATGTGGGGCCTTGCTTGATCAAAAATGGTTAGTTGCGTTGATAAATATTTTGTGGTCAATTCGAGTCCTCCAGTAATTACATCTATTACAATAAAAAACAAATGGGTTGCCTGATTATAAGTTTCGTAGAATGGTTTTTGTCGCATGAAAGAAATTGCAGCCTGGACTGTTCTAACGGTAATTTTCAATATTTTAAAATTGTGATCTTCTTTTTGGTCTTGTATAACACGCCATTTTTCTCCGTAACTATCCGGATTTTGTAAGACAAATTCCTTCAAATATTGCTCGGTATTCAGTTTTTGGTACATCACCTTGGATTTTATAGGCGAGGCACTGAATATATTTCGAAGCGGTAAGCTGATACTCTTTTTTATATCGAATCGAAAAAAACTTAATTCCTGCAACAAAATGTACAATAATTAGTTATAATCGACGAAGGAACTGCGTTTATATGTTAAACAACACATAAGTATCGGCAACCTCCGCACCACACAAGTTTAATTTATTATATAACCGGTGACCGAATGATGATCATTTGGTTGATGATGAGGACCATTCGTGTCCTCGTATCGGCCGTCCCGGACTAATTATTATATATTACTACATAATAAATTCTTGCTATCATTATGCGTTTATATTGATATAACATATTAGGGAATATAGAGAAACATCAACAGGGGAATGATCATGATTTTGGGCCGAACCCATCAACAACCAAAATAACCAGCAAGGAAAATCGAACTAAAGAAAAACAAGTTATCACGTACACGAATTAGTTAGCGTTAGTAACAAACAGAAGAAGTGTAATCATGTAATCAAGTTCGAAAAAAATCAGCAGTTGTCGTACTTCTAACACAACAAATAGTATGTATAGTGTTAACCGGCCTAGATTTGCAGAGATACCTATATTATGTCTGCAACGTTAGATGATTCATACTGTAAGGTTTTGTAAAATGGTCTTTCATATAAAGAAAGTATCACAGAGAAATGTCATCCGCTGATTTTCTATTTCTCAAGGATCCACCGCCTAAAATTATGTAACTATTCAAATTTTTATATTTTGTAATTTTCGATTACGAAAGTTGTTGTTGCAAGGAAAAAATCATGTGAAGATAATTGCTACGTTATAGATATATTTTGTATTGAAAATTCACGTAATTGTAGAAAGCCTCGCCATCCTTAAAGAGTAAAATATTACTCTATACTACGAACACGTGAAAATATTGGAGCAATTTTATTGGAGTAAAATATGCTTTAACACTATTGAAAACTTACAAAAGGGAGTCTAATTGTTTAATTACTTAAATAAAGTAATATGCTTGAGTGTACTGTTTTGATAAATATTAAACAAAATTATCCGACAAAACCAAAGAAATTGTAGGAGGGACAAATAAGTTAAGTGAATTATTATGTCTGACCTATTTTCCTACATTACATTTTATAAAAATTTGAAATACTAAGAAAAAATCAAAAAACAGAATTGTTTCATCGTATCATTTGTTAGTAATTATTGTTATCTTGCAATAGTTACTCCTGCCTTTTGATCATAATCCTTGTCGAAATTCCCTCTACTCTTTTTTGTGTTTCTTTCTTCATTTTCTAATGCAAGATTCGATAGGCAATCAAGTTTGTCTTTCTGTGATTGTAAAAAGAAAACCTTTTCCTTTGAGAGACAAGAAAAAGAATTAAAGAAAAAGTTATCAGATAATAGTTTATGCTACAATGGATTTCGAACCGTAGACAATAAATCTCACAACCCAATTCACAAGTTGAATTAAGTTCTGAAATCCGGTGTCCTTTAGGTACAAGCATAAAGTATCTTGTGGCTTAGTAAGCTTGCAGAAACGAGCACAGTTCACAAAATTAGTCTTGTTGTTGTTCTCATACCATATTAGTCTACAAACCCACCAAGTTTCAATTTTTCTCTAAATTTTTAGGCTGCCTGTATTCCATTGGTAGATGTGCCGTGCTGTAGATAATCATAGTGTGAAGTTACAAATACTTTTAGATGTCATCCTTCTACAACAAAATCAGTATAGTCGCTGTATTTCAATAAAATTGTTATTAAGTTGGATTCAACATATGGTAAAGTAGCTACTATCCATTTATTAATTTTTTTACGAAGTGGCGAACTAACCTTTCCTAGTAATATTGTGAATTGTGAATCGCGAAAAATACGTGCAGACTGTTATGATGAATGGATGAATTATAAATCGTTTTGCGTATAAACAATAAAGAAATGTGTAACTAAGCAAACTTAAATAAATCCGAACACATCAGAAAATGCCTAGAAACAATAACCAAAAAATAATGCTAAGATAGCTTAGCTTCCTCATGGTATTGATGGAATGAATAATTCACGGCAAACGCAATATAAAAGGAGAGAGAAAAATACACTAACACACAGACATGTTTCTGCCTATCCGGCGTCATCAGCATGGTTTGGAGAGTACTTTTCATATCTCTACCTTCTATTGCTGTTGCCTCGCAGTTAATACCACAACCTTCAAAACGACAAACTCGACATCTCTTGGCGCCCTCTAGTGCCAAAGAAACGCATACCTGCCGTTCAGGAAGCAGCGACATAAACCGGGTACTGTTCCCCAAACCATCCTCTCCTCCTCTCTCTCCTTTTATTGCGTTTGCCGTGAATTATTCCATCAATACCATGAGGAAGCTAAGCTATCTTAGCATTATTTTTTGGCTAAATAAATCCAGCAATGTTTATAAATAAAACCTGACAAAGAACACGTAACATATTTGGAATTGAATATTTTAGGACGGTGATCGAACATAATAAAATATGTAAAATACCTCTAGAGTATTGCGGTAGAGAACACACACAGATACACAAATACAAGTATTACGTACTTGTATGGCACCAAAACGATTAACGAATGGAATAAATAGTAATCACTTCGCAAATAGATGCAGACCAGGAAACCACTAAGATAATGTTCTGGTGATACCAATCTCGTATATCACAGAAAGATTTAAGATGAAATAAAAGCAGCTACCGTTTTATCTGGATATAATTTAATTACGTAAAAGAAAGAACACATGGTAATTGCTGATTTCAAAGTAAAAAGCTTACCTTTTGAGTTTAGTTTACATATATATGTATACGTCGATTTAAAGTATTTAGCAAGTCGCCATGTAAGAATGTACATACCAAACATGTATGCTACATGTATGAGGGAAAAAATGCGCATGCACCGATACGTAAACATTTACATTGCTATATGTGTGGTTGACTAACTTTCTCAATCGTGATATTTGTAATCACTGTGCCCGACTTATTTATGTATATTTTCCTCGTAACAACAAGAATTTATACTATAATCGTAGGTCACTCGGAAACGTATATGAGTCACGCGATTACTGCAACATTATCTAATAATTAGGCCAACCCATTGTTTTCAATTAACAGTTCGAGCTGTTGCTGTTAAATTAAAAATAGCAGTTGAAACAGAGTTATTTTTACAATTGGCTACACGATAAGGACAACAGGTTGCATTCTTTTCACTGATTTAACAATAATAATAATAATAGTTTATTGTGCAACGGTTTCCAGTTACAGGACAACATTATACAAAAAATACGTACAATACTAAGAATAGTAATTGAAGACAAAATAAAAAACAGTAAAAGGAAAAAAACTCAAAACTCATTAATTTTACTAAAAAGTACATCATTATAGAGTGTGCGGCATATAGAAGTAATGGGAGAAAAGGATAACAGATTTCTTCGAGGTATGGGAAGGGCGAAAGTAGGAGAAGAACGTGAAGATGTACGAGGAACTAGAAAATTTAAGGAAGAAAGCAAGTCGGGACAATCAGGACGCCACGCACCAACTTCCAGGCAAAACGTGCACTCTGTCGTTCCCGACACGCTGAACGTATGCCAAAACATCTATAACAAATTGGAGAAAATTCGCGTCTGGCAATGTTTTGCTTCGTTAAATTAATTCCGACAAGAAAAGCTGCAATGATGAACTTTGTTTTTACCGAATCCAATATCTGGGTTTCGTTTAACTAATTTTAACTAACATCCAAAAACTCTAAAACGGCTTCAGTGAGAAAAATAAAGAAATCTTGTCAAACAAACTTTTCGACAGGTAGCGTACTTGAGTGTGCGAGTAATCGATTGAAAATCTACGTCATTTTCTTAGCAGAGGAATTCAATGTTTCGCTGTGAATCTTGTTTACTACCGTTATAACGAATTAGAGAGATTCGTGCAATCTACCACTGAGATTTTTAGCTACTAAATGTTATCAGTGAATAATGTGTACCCTATTTTCAAAAGGTTTATAAAAAAAACAAACGTGGCAAGCGCTCTATATCAAAATCGAAATAAAAGAGCCACAACCTCGACTAAAAATGGAATAAAAAAGCTAAAATACATGTAAATATGGAAGTATCCGAATTTATTATACTGGTTTCCGTGTGTGTTGTTTTATAATACCTGCATTTGGATCCTCACATTTCAGTTAAGCTAGAGCTGGTGTGGGCTTCGCAGTCATACATATATAGGTGATTCACGGAACCCCTCCATTAAAAGTTTTTGAATTTGTAGTAACTCGATTTTGAAATTTAGTTATGGGTTAAGCATAGTTAGCTATTATCTATTTATTTTTTGTTGCACTTTTAAATCCCGTGAAGCATTTTAAAGCCAATTTTATAAAACATCTTCATACCTATCGGTTACCGTCATAGTTATTTTGACTTTTCTGAAAAAAAAACCACAAAAAGATGTATGATGCATTAAAAGCGTGTAACAGCTATACAGTAAAAGGTAGAAAGCTTTTTATGTAAGTACTGTATTATTTAGCCAAGGCATAAAAAGTAAACAACACTATACAGGATGTCCCACAACCTAGTATTGATTTAGCGTAACTTCTTTGTACTAAAAGTATTTTTTCAAATGGAACACCCTGTATATTTGTACACCATGTGCTGTAAATTGTATTCTTTAACGGAAAGCTATAAGTGTTCTTACACCTATCTCTATCGCTTCTTTTAGAATTAGTGATTTTCAAAAGATCTAGTTTCGAAATTAAAGATCGTGATTACGACTGTCATCTGTCATCTTCCAATATAATTCAATATGTTTGATAATGATAGCAAGGACTGTGATGTATGGTAAACAAGTTTAGTTGATTAATCCGGGACAGCTGTTTCGAGGATGCGTCGATCTCCATATTCAACCGAAGACCAAATGATTGAGAAACAAACTATAATTCTAATATGCCTGTTCTGTCTCTACCCTCCAAAAAAAAATATTACTTACAAGTGCTCGCTTTCGTCGCCTACGCACCCTAAAACTAAGACATACGAAAACACGGAAAATAGACGAAAGGGTCTCTAGTCATTGCAGCAGAAACATAAAACGTGTCGCTTTACCCTAACAAGTGCCTTACCCAGATAAATCAAATAGAGCTGAGAATGGCAACGGTACGTTCTCTCTATTCATCAACTTGATTCGTACAAAATGAAGTTAGTCTTTTGTATTCTGCAATTTTGGCATCATCAATTTTGGAACAAACATTAAACGATACTAAAACTTCCCCATCTTCTAATTCAATATTATTTACCCTATTTACAAAATCTACTTCTAAACTACTTTGATGGATAAATTTTTGTTTTCATAACCCAGCCATTTAAACAATTTGCACGTAGGTGAGTCTATGCCCGGTATTAATTAATTAAGGAAAATCCATTACCATCCATGATTAGAGAAACGAAAGAGGCTCTGAAAAATTATCCAAAATTCATTAACGCGAATCTTAAGTTAGAACTGTCAATTTCTCCAAAAATGCACTGCCTATCAAAAATCCACAAACTAGGTAAATCTATAAGATCAATAGTTGCAGGCATAGACTCAACCTACGTACAAATTGGTATGCAGATGATATTTTCGAGGTTTTTTCATACTAGGAAAAGTACTATTCCAGATTTCCTCGTGGCACTTAATTCAAAATTCGAAACTATTAAATTTACATTAGAAGAAGCAGTGAACAATCAACTTATACTTGTGGATCGTGTTGTTTGTCAATATGTTTGAGCGATTAAAGTTTTGTTTGTTTTAATGTTTAACTTTAGTAACTTTACCAAATTTTTTACTATCAAGATCCTTGTGGTGCCCCCCAAATTTTTAACAGCATCAAAAAATTAAAAAAATATGCTTATATTAAAAGTTCTTTAATTCTTAAAATATCAATTATATACATCAGTTTTTAACACAGCTTTTTTCAAAATTTGCGCGAAAGTATTTCGAGCCATCTCGCACAACAATTTGCTTTCTTGTGATGACGATTCATCCAATTTATTAAGGTGAGCATCGAAATGCGAAGATAAGGACGCTTGTGATTGGCATATTCTAGCCAATTGCAATAATAATTGCGTTACATCTTCTATCAACGGCGGAAAGGCTTCGCTGATTCTAACCAACGCTGGTAATATCGGTCTAAATAATTTAACACGTTGACTACTGGAAATGCTTCCCAACAAAGCGTACAGTAAATTTAATGCAGTAACACATAAGTTCAAACTTTTCGGCAGAGAATATTGTAGTGAGAGATACGATAGCAACTGTATGGCAAATATTTGCTTGTTTAAACTGGGTTGTTGCATTAACTCCAATAGGAAATCTAGACATATATGCATGGATGGCACGCCCTTCACAGTAACTTCTATTAATTCACTCGGATAGCCCTAAAAAAATTAAAAAATATGTTTTTTATTAACAAAATTCTGTTTTTTACCTGGAAATGGACTAGTTTTGCTAATGTCGTATCAGCAATAAAGGCTTGATGTAGGTAACAACACACTAACGAACGTACTTCCTGTAGAGCTAATAATTTTTCAGGATGTCTGCGATCATTTTCTGTTTCAATGCACGTTTCTAACAGCATTTGAACTGCTGCACTATCCTGAAAATAGGAGAAACACGTATAATTAAATTCAGAACCATGTGTATACATGTAAACAGGATTTTCCAGTCAATGCGCTCACCACTGGTATCTTGTAAAAAGTAAAGAAAACGAAGTTGATAAAATGAAACAAGATGCTTACTTTCCCAAGCAAAAATATGCGGATGTTTCATTTAAAAGAATGCATCTTTAGCGCGCTGCTCGCTGTAAAACCAACCTATAATAGTTTGTCTTTTTTTAAGACTTTTTCTAACAAGCCACCGAATACTAACAATTCAAACTCAGCTCCATACAGAGGTGTAGGCTAGTGTGTATCGTTGCACAGTAGTGCGCGAGAAATTGTAGGTGTGTGACAACCGATTTTAAAAATTTAAAAAATCGTAACACCAAGCAAAAGCCCTTAGGTGTCGTAAAGCAAAAAAAATTGGCAGACGTTAATACAGACCCTACATAATGTTGCCACGTTATTCGAGAATTTATTAAAATTTGATTTTTTGCAAATCTACCTTGCAAGAATTCTAGCTTAAAACTGACTATAACTAGGTCGATCATTTTCTGGAAAAATTATGGTCAACACTAATAAAGTTAACTGGTATTCCCTATATGATTTCTCTATATCCAAAGCAAAAAACTGTTCCAATTTCATCAACTTCAATGCGGTTTAACTTTACTTCTTTTTCCAAGTGGAGTACTGTATATTGTGTCATTTGTTGGAAGTACATAATATTCAAATAAATAAAGTAGGCTTAATTACT